>CM053793.1:278982205-279204705 GCA_028749045.1 Cupressus sempervirens | reverse complement strand
TATTAATGGATGCTTTATGAAGCATTTTTTTTGTCATCTCTCTATCTCCATCTTGTTGGATTTTTGGTTGTGAGTTGGTACAGGTGGTGTGGCCCGTCATCAGTGGTATCAAAGCAGGAGTTCCTGAGCGTGCAGACAGATCGCCGAATGTGAGGCAGTTTGCACCAAGACCTTGAGTTGGTTGAAGTTTGTCAAGAAGTTCTTGATTGTGTAGATAGATCGCCGACTATGAGGCAGTTTGCACATGGTTCTTGTGTTGCATGAGATTTGTCTTCTAAAAACTTGATTATGGAGAAGAGAAAGAAGAAGATGACTTTTGTTATTGGATGGATTCTGAGGATTCCTAGACTTGAGAGATTTAGAAGGAGAATGCAAGAAGAAATATTTTTGGATTTGAAGAAGCAAGTGAATGAATTAGAAGTTGAGTTGCAGAAGAGAAGAGCACATTACCAGAAAAGAGACGTTGATAATTATTTGGATGCAGAAAAGAAAGATGATTAAGTGGAAGAGCAAGCAAATGAAGAGGAAATCATTTGCGAACCAGAAGTTGAAGAAGATGAATGAGAAGAGGAAGAGCATAAAGATGGAAAGATTTATGAACCTGAAATAAATGATTTGAAGATTGCAGCAATGGAGGAAAAGTATAGTGCCTTCGTTGGAGATCAAGCAAGCGGAGTAGTTACATGCATTGTTGACAACATGAAAGAGGCAAGCAAAGATGACTATGTCAAAGAGTTCATTGCAAAGGAGAAATTTCAGCATCGGATACTTGTTCTAGCTATGTGTTGGAGGAAGAGAAAAAAAAGAAAAATGTTAATAGTGGCTACTTCATTTTGTGGATCCATATTCACAAAATTTTTCCTACCATGGGAGTTGGATGCAGGAGCATCATGCATCGGCAAAAAAAAAATGTGGAAGATTTGTATGTTGGTTTTCTTGTCCCTATTGAGGTGGAAGCTTGTGGTGAAGATGAAAATGGTTCTATATCTTTCTTTTGATATCAAAGTGTGGGACACACTTTTCTATCTACCAAGGGAGTCTGATGCAGGAGCATCTTGCATGGAAAAATTAAATTATTAGAAAAAAAAAAAAGAGAGGGAAAAAAAAAAAAAGGAAAAAAAAAAAAAAAAAAAAAAAATTGTGGAGGAGAGAGAAAGTGACGAAAATTAGAGGAGAAATAATAAAAAAATAAAATAGGAAAAAAAAAAGGAGAAAAGAGGAATTTCTATTTTCAAGGTGCATGGGTGGCATAAATAGAAAATAATAAAAATAGTTGTTATTCCATTAATCGAGGTGTGTAGGTGGCATCTTAGAAGTTTATGGAAAGTTCCTTAAATCATGCATTTAATATTTGTTGGGTGCTTAGTTGTATTTGGGTGGGAATTTAATATTTATTTAAAGGTAGTTGTATTTACCTTTTATCCCACATTGGTTGTGTTTGTAATGTCTTGGGTTAGAAGTGCCTATTTAAGAAAGGCCTATTATCATTTGTAATCAAGTTCAAGGAATGGAAGCTCTTCTAATGGAAGTTGGAGAAATGGAAGCTCTTCTAATGGAAGTTCGAGAAATAGAAGTTCTTGAATTGTAAGCTCTTCAAATGTAATCTCTTCTAGTGGATTTCAAGTATTAATGGATGCTTTATGAAGCATTTTTTTTGTCATCTCTCTATCTCCATCTTGTTGCATTTTTGGTTGTGAGTTGGTACGGGTGGTGTGGCCCGTCATCAGTATGCTATCAGGTTATACAAAAGCTGATTTGGTTATTTGTCCATATGGACAATGCAATTAGAACCCAATAACTTGATCTGGTTATACAAAACCTGATCAGGTTTTTCAAAACTATAAACAAAACAACATTTCAATAGTTATTATGCTATTTTAGTGTGGTATAGACTAGATTCTACTGTTGTTCACATGTATTTACATACTAGGTATGCAAGTTTAAGGTTTTTTGTGCTTGGAAATGCTAAATTTTATATTTTTGATGTGTCAAAATCTTATTTTATGTTAGTATCTTATTGTTTATTTTATTCATGTTATTGTTTTTAGGATAATTTGCATCTACAATCATGGGAAAGAACAAGAGAGGAATGATTGAAAAAAGAAAGGCAACAAAGGCAAAAACAAGGGAGTGTATGAGGAGATTACATGAACGTACATCATGAAATGCCTCCAATGTAAGTGATGAAAATCTACCTATTGATATTGATGTAAAAAATGCACCTAATTTGACAAATGAAAATGTTCAACATACCCCAATTGAAATGATTATGACAAATACACTTACGTCACTTGATGCTCCTAATGTGACATCTCAAGTTGAAATGATGAATGCACATGATGTAAGTAATGAAAATATAGAGCATGCGTGTACATCAATATCTCCTAGAATAATTCTTAGAAAACCAAAGTTTCTAATTGAAATTGATGAAAACATTTTGAAGCCAATGCATGATAAAATGTCAGAAAGAAATTGTAGGAGAATTGTTTGAAAGATTTGGAATGACTATTTTGAAAATTTAAATCAAAGTGGAAGATCAATTTGATTAGGTTTCCACAATCCATTAGAATTTTTAATATTTTGCTTCTGGATTCGATTATGTTCATTTTTTTAGCATCAACGTTTCTTGCATTCTCTTAGGTTTCCACAATCTATTAGAATTTTTAATATTTTTCTTCTGGATTTGATTGTGTTCATTTTTTTTAGCATCAACGTTTTGGATCACACTCTATGATCTCATCCTGAGGATGAGATCACAGAGTGTGATCTGAAACTTTGATGCTAAAAAAAATGAACACAATCGAATCTAGAAGCAGAATATTAAAAAGTGGAAGATGTCAAATTCTTGTTGAAATAGTTAAAAATTGTAAATTTAGAGAGACAATGAGAATTTTTTGGGTTAAGAACATCTGAAAATAGTAGTGAAAGAACCATTGTTAGAAATATCTCTGATGCATACAAATCCATTGGTTCAAAAGCACTTACTAAAGATGCTAATACAACTTGATGACTCCTCACATAAACCATAATGAGAAAGGAAATGACAAAAAATCATATTTTAAGAAAAATAAGTAAATAATTAAGGATAAGTAGAATAATGTTAGTCAAAGCCTTAGTGAGGTGATAGAAAATTAATAATTCTAATGAAACTTCTTTTGGGTCATTCCAAGGTAGACTCACATGAGGATAAAGTTATTATTGATGCACTAAGAACATTAATAGAAAAATTTTGGCATGACAACACAAGGTCTTCAACAAACCAAAATGATATTGTCAAAAGATGAATTGGAAAAATAAACTGTGAGCCATGTCCAAAACTTTTTTTGGACATGACTCAAACACAATTATATGAAATGTTTCTTCAAATATTTCCTCAAATTAAAATCAGCCAAAGTTTTTTCAAGATGAAAAAACCATTCTACATTAAGATAAATCATACACACATTACATGTTGTTGTAGGGTTCATGTTGAGTTTTATATGCATCATGATATTTATTCATATATATGTTGTACTTTACATACTAACAAAATATTGTAGGAATGCATTCTACAATTACCTCCTAAGCCACTAAGAGAATTTATTGCAAATGTACTAAGTAAATGAGATGATTGGTGCATTTATTATAAGACCATGTGTTTGAAAGGTTTTTACCCTCAATGTGGTGGTTTGCAAAAGTTGCATAGATGCCTACATATAGATAGCACACATGAAATTGGCAAGACACTAGTTTCTCATGGAAAGTAAAAATTAGTTATATATGGTTTTAAAGACGGAAAGGAACTAAAGAGGTGTGAATTAGTGAAAAGTAATGTATTTGTAGCTGATTTTATGAAATTATTGCAAGAGAAAATAGTTTATGACTACATAGGTCATACACATAGAGCTAGATGGTTAGATGAGCAATTCAGGTTGTGTAAGGACACTTTTCCCTTGGGAACAATTGTGTTAGTTGTTGACTTCACTAAAAAATATATACTAAAACCTCAAAATTAAGTGCAACCAATGTATTACAACTCTATACAAGTGTCAATTTTTGTACACATGGCATTTATTCATGAACATGATAGCACAAAGGATGATAGAAAAAGATTAAGAGAGTAACACTTCTATATCAGCAATAATTGAACTCATTCATAAGAGTTTTTGCAAGGATGTTTTAAAGTTTTCTATGACAATTTGAGGGAAAGAGATGAAAGATACAATCAACACATTATATGGTTAGACAATTGAACCACACAATTCAAGAATGAAAGGATGTTCTATTGGTTGAGTAGGATGCATGTGACAAGTGGAGTGCAACATTTTTGAATTTTATTGAGGCAGGACATGGAAAGGGAGAGTATGATGGTGTTGGAGCATGTGTGAAAAGAGCCCTTAGTAGAGAGGAATTAAAGTATGAAGGTGGCTGATAGGCCAACACTGGGGCAAATAAGATGAAATAATTAATGATTTATGATGGAATTCAACTGGTATATACATGTCAATCCAAGAGCATAAGCTTGTGAAAGGTGTCCAAGTAATATGCTATCAAGGGATGATAATTTTGAGATGAGGGATTATGAATAAATCTCCAACATGCAAAAACAAACTTACACGAAATCAAAATGATTCTATGATAGGAACTATCACTTCAAGTAGTAGGAACTTACTGAAGTAGAAATAACTCAAATATTCTATGATAAAATAGCTACAACTCTTAAAAAATTATCAACTCATAAGCTAATTCATATGAAATGTTATTATACAATCAAGTATGGATCTATTAAACACATAAACAAATATACTACAATTATATTCATACTATGTAATGGTAAGCTAATTAACATACAAATGAAAACTAATTTAAATGTACTCCAAACATAACTAATAGAAAGTAATCACCATGTAACTTCAGAGTGGGCCCTTCCTCCTCAGCTACCTACTAAAGATAAATAATAGTTTTACACCTTTTTAATTATGCAAGTATGGAAATTATATTTTAAAATAATAATTTAATAGTATATGTACAATGTTGTGTTTTCTATAGGACTATACATATATCCCCTAATTCTATCTCCTACTTCTTATATAGATGCAACTTATAACAACTTAGACCAAAATAGAGATAATGAAAACCAAATAGTAGCCAACATATAAACTTATTTATAGTCTGTAGGTAGTTATAGTAGAGAATATGAAATGACAATTTTGTTTCATAGTTTTTTTAATCACCATACAAATAATACACATGGCACTTTAATTAGTATTGTGTTATGCTATTCTTGGTGGCCTTAAGAAGACTATTTTAGAAGACACAACAACAAATGAAATAGCTGGTGGAGAGAAAGTTATGTTGCCCATATCAAAATATTAACCTTACATATCTTGTGATAAGTCATTCTTTTATAATAGTATCTTCAAAGAAATGGTATAGTTTGGTGGCACATATCAAGAAAGTTCCATGTTGAATCATATCTCCTATAAATACATCCCCAATGATTGGGGAGCAAGTATCCTACATGAAACTATATTTTGTGACTATTGAATATGAGATATCATTATTGCTTAACTTAATTATTGTGAGGTGGTATAGTTAAATGAGTGGTAAAGAGGATAATGAATTATGGAAGAAGCTTCATTAACAATTCTTATCTCAAATGCGACATGAACATCTATACCCACTAGTCACCATGCTGCAATAATAAGAATTAGAAAAAAGCAACCAATCATGAATTTTTCATATTTTATTCCAAAAATAATATTAAATACTATTATTTATATTAAACCATATGCAACATTAAAATGGTAAAATGGAATGAAATTGTATGGAAATGGAATAGAGAATTAAGTAGGAAAGTGTGTGAGATGGATTTTTAAAATATGGCATTATATAGGTTATAATCGGCTCTCATAATTCCCCCCAACTTAGCATATTGCACGTCCTTGTGCAATTATTATGATTAGAAGGTCTTTGGTGTGAATTGAAAGCACTTATATTATGAATTTAAACATTATCTCCACCCTAAACCATGATAATTCAGATATAAACACAAACCCCTTTCTTTTCTTAACATGACAAGCTTTGTTATTTTTTGTTGAATAGGGATATCACTTTTGACTTTTCATAAGTTCTCTCTCTCTCTCTCTCTCTCTCTCTCTCTCTCTCTCTCTCTCTCTCTCTCTCTCTCTCTCTTTAATAGCATCATGGTTCACAAGGTTACATATAGGAGAAATTTATCTCAATTTGCACAAGAGGAGTTTAAATGGTGAAATGGGAGAGATAAGAGATAAAGAAAAGACTATTGTATGATGGATGTGATGGATGGTGTGATGGAATTATTAAGCATGATGGATGGAAGATAATAGGATGACATTCCTCCCCCCAATTTAAGGGTTGACCATCCACATGAAACAAGGAAAGGATAGGGAGGGGTGTTGCATTATGATCAACATAATAAGAAATATAAATAAAGTTAAGAAATAAAATAAGGAAAAACAAAATTGATTGTTTTATTGACATGCATGTTCAAGGAGATGAATGCCATAACATAGAGAAAATTAGCAACTAATGCCTCCAAAATGGATGAATCAACAATAAGGAACAAAGAGAGGCATCCAAAACTACAAAACCACAAAAGACCTTGATCAAACTAAAATCACCAAAGACTATGCCATTGAAAGGAACACCAAAAAGTATAATAGAGACTGCAACTTGAGGAGCTACCATCATCAAACTAAAGTAGTGTAAAATAAACAAGAGGTAGTAGCATCCATGGAAACACCTCAAGTATCACATTCAATGGGTGATCAAAGATAGGAAGACCACATTGAATAGGAGATGGAGAGCAAAAAGAGATGCTAGAAATGAAAGAACCAATGAAGCCAATGAGTGTTCCTAAAAAGAATGATTAGCAGAAAAACCAAGAACACTATTTTTCATTTCTCTCTCTCTCTGTCTCTCTGTCTCTCTCTCTCTCTCTCTCTCTCTCTCTCTCTCTCTCTCTCTCTCTCTCTCTCTCTCTCTCTCTCTCTCTCTCTCTGTGAATAAATTTTGATAACAAAAAGTGATTGCTAGCAAGCTAGTTTTCAGTCACTCAATGCTTAATGATGCTATAAAAATAGTTTTCACTGCTAAGAATTTATTTTGCAGTTAACATCCACCAAAAATTAGTTTTCAAATAATAACTGGCCAACAATGCTAGAAGGTTTTCATTGTTGGATCTTTTATTTTTATTTTTTTTCTCTTTTATTTTTATTTTTTCAATAACTACATAGAATGACCAAAGAAATGAAATCTTGACATGGATGATGAAAAATTATACCATCCAAAGCTTGAGCTTTGTCCATGACCTCACCGAAGGCACTGTTGAACCTTACGTGTAGAAGGAACTAGGAATGATGACCAGGAATAATCTCCACAAAAGTATATAATCAACATTGATCCATGTAGCCCACAACACTAAATCTAAAATTTTCTTATAGAACTTTGGAACACACTAGCACACTTGGGTAAGATAATCACTCTCAAGGATGATGATATGCATATGATATAGTGCTCAGATGATGAAAAATTGGATCACCAATGATAGTCTCCAATGTGTCCATAGAACTTCAGAAAGGAGGAGACATAACTAAAAGGAGTGTAATGATCTACATCATCTTCAAACTCTTTCTAGATGTGTGGCTCAAAATTATCATGAATCACAAAGACCAAGTTGCATATTTTACTCCATGTGATAAATCACTAAAGAAAGGAAATCTCATTTTAAGGTAATGAACATGTTATACCAAAATTTGCATTTGATCTTGAATAGTGAAGAATGAGTGAAATAGATATGCACCAGATAGCTAGCAAGCCCACATAATGGTAACAAAACCAACATAGTGTGTTATGCAATGTTTGTGTGGAAAAAGAACTTCAATTGGTATTGTACCTTACTAGAACAATAGACCTATAACCATATTCTCAAAACCAAGCATATCAAGCATAGTAAAGAAATATCATCCATTCAATAACTCTATCATTAAGTGGGTAATTTTAGTTTTACAAATGATAGGTAGAGTTATTAATATGAATACATATTTGATAAAATGTAAAAATACAAATAAATCCTTGTGTTCGTATATTAGAAATGCTTTTTAACACTAGAACACATATTGTAAATTGTTGAGATGTCACATGTGGAGGTTTTCTAAAAGGACCAATGAGATAATCAATGAAACTTGATTGGAAATCATCCAAGAACCACATGATTGGAGGGATTCCCCCCAACTTAACTTCATGCAACAAGGTCATGAGAACATTAGGATAACTAGAGAAATTAGGTAACCCAAAGAGAGTAACACATCATTAGAATTTTGTGAGCCTTTTTAAATGATAGATAAATCAAATATTTAGTAATTCAGTGGACATATTCCCAAATTATATAAAGGCATAGGGAATTTGAATTATCCAAGGAATCAAGAAATGGATATAGTAGTTATAAATGAATTATCATCATAAGATACAAGAACCAAGAATAAAGAATATATGGAGACTAGTACTTTGATCCTTGTTAAATAAATGAATCATCTATAGTTTATTTTGTCATCTTAGGACAATGGAAAGAATAAACAATGAGGAATCATCTAGATTTAATGTATTGTCCATTAATGCATAAAACCCCTTATAATTGTGTTTAATCAATTATTGGTCCTAAATCAACAAGTATGTAAGGGATGCACATTTTAACCATAGGCCTCCAAATATCAATATGTATAAGTTCAAAAATAAAATATAGATCCTAGAGGATTTGGCAACATGTTTGTGAAATATGGAATGCATTTGGTTTAATATAACTTAGTGCATGATTAACATAAACACACATGGTTATGAGTCCACTAATTAAAATTGATGCAGTTTGACGTATGGACTCATTTGTGGGTATTTGGAATTCACTAAGTGGAAAAGAAGAACAAAGTGGATTATAATTCAATAAATAATATTGTTCTTCTAATTTAATTAAACCAAAATCCCATTCCTTAAGTGCATTGATATATTCCAATGTTGATTTACCAAATTCTAGTACATCATTAGATTGTATAGGGATCCTTGAAAGCTTGATATTATATGTATTTCCAACCACCTTATTATGAGGTATTGTATGAGGCAATATAGTTGCCTTTGGTGGATATGGTGGAGTGGGTAGAATATGATGTGAATGCGAAAATGAATATGGTAAGAAGTGCAAATGATATAAAGTAGATGGAAATAAGTAGGATGGGTGGAATGAGGATGGTAAAGATGGGTATAGTAGTTGTTATGAATGTTCTTGGTTCCATTTATCATGCATATTATGTAAAGAAGTGTGTTTTGAAGAAACATGTTGGATTTGTAATGAAATAGAGTGACAATACATGTTACCAACATAATGGATACCATGATCTTCTTGAGTTGGCATTTGAAATTGTTCATAAGTTACAAGGAACACTTGGTCACTTCCACCCTTGTCATGGTAAGGATCAGAAATAGCTTGTTCCTCATTCACCATGTGTTCTTCGTTGTTTAAGCATATGAATTGGTCATCTTTCCTATAACAATTAGAACAACAACCAATTAAATTTTCATCCTCAAAATCACATTACTCTAGGAATTCATCAATAGTTTTCTCATGTTCAAACATCAAGATAGAA
The DNA here is from genome assembly GCA_028749045.1 of Cupressus sempervirens. NCBI lineage: Eukaryota > Viridiplantae > Streptophyta > Pinopsida > Cupressales > Cupressaceae > Cupressus > Cupressus sempervirens. The sequence goes on along the minus strand of CM053793.1, from coordinate 279,195,052 downwards.
TTATCACATACCTATGATAATGGAAGATCAAGAGCATTTAAATTGCATTTATTAGGTAGAGAAGGTATAAACATATCACCTTTACTTAGTTTGATTTCCCCACCAATTTTTTCTTTTATTTTAAAATTTGATGGTAGGGGCCTGGGGGAAGCAATCAAGGTGCTCCTTTCTTTCCCTTCAAATTTTGTATTTTTAAAACATTTTGCACCTAAAATTGATGTACTTGAACAACCTTGACAATGCATCATTTTTTACACTTTTTCTTCAAAATAGCTTCTTTTCTTTACCAACAATAACTCACAACAACAACTAATAATGTTAATTTTAAATTGACTTCTAAGATCTACTTGGAAACTCTAAAACAATACATCTATATGATTTAAGCAATGCAAATTAAGATTAATTACTTAAGTAAGGTTAGCAATTGCAAAAGCTTTAATCCTAATGCATTGTTCCTAATTCAACTCATCAAACTAACATGTCTTTGACACCTTCCCAAAGAAATGGAGCCAAAATGATAGCCCAACACTAGGGCAAATAATATGAAAGAATTAATGTTTTATGATGGAATTCAGCTGGTCTATACTTGTCAATCTGAGAGCATAAGGTTGTGAAAGGTGTCCGAGCAATATGCTATCAAGGGATGATAATTGTGAGATGAGGGATTACGAATGCATCTGCAACACGTGAAAAAAAACTTACACCAAATTGAAATGATTCTACAACAGGAACTGCCACTTCCAATGGTAGAAACTTATTGAAGTAGAAGCAGCTCACAACAAAAATATTCTATGATAAAATAACAATAACTCTTAACAAATTATTAACTCATAATCTAATTCATATGAAATGTTATTATACAATCAAATACAGATATTAAAAACATAAACTAATGTACTATTATTATATCCATATTGTGTAATGCTAAGCTAATTAACATACAAATAAAAACTAATTTAAATGCACTCCAAACATAACTAATAAAAAATCATCACCATGTAAATTTAGAGTGGGTCCTTCCTCCTCAACTGCCTATTGAAGAAAAATAATAGTTTTACACCTTTGTAATCATGCAAATATGGAACTTATATTTAAGAATAATAATAATAGTTTGTGTACAATGTTGCATGTTCTAGAAAACTGTACGTATATCCCCTACTTCTATCTCGTGTTGCTTATATAGATGTAGCTTATAACAACTTAGATCAGAATAGAGATAATGAAAACCAAATAGTAGCTGATGTATAAGCTTATTTATAGGCTATAGGTAGTTTTAGTAGAGAATAAGAAATAAAAATTTTGATTCTTGCCATGTATGAAGTCCTCCATCTTGTTTTAATCACCGTACAAATAATACACACTGGGCATTAATCAATATTGTGTTATGATATTCTTGGTGGCCTTGAGAAGACTATTTTAGAAGACACAACAACAAATGAAATAGTTGGTGGAGAGAAAGTCACGTGGCCCATATTAGAATATTGACCTTATGCATCTTCTGATAATTCATTTTGTTATAAAAGTATCTTCAATGAAATGGTATAGTTCAGTGGCACATATCTAGTAGGTTCCATGTACAATCATATCTCCAACAAATACATCCACAATGATTCGGTAGCAAGTCTCCTACATGAAAATTTATCTTTTGACTATTGAATATGAGATATAATTATTGCTTAACTTAATCATTGTGAGGTGTTATAGTTAAGTGGTAAAGAGGATAATTAATGATGGAAGAAGCTTCATTAACAATTCTTATCTAAGATGTGTCAGGAACATCTATACCCACTAGTCAACATGCTACAATAATAAGAATTACTAAAATGTGACCAATAATGATTTTTTCATATTTTAATCCTAAAACAATATTAAATACTACTTATTTATATTAAACCATATGCAATATTAAAATGGTAAAATGGAATGAAATTGGATGGAAATGGAATAGAGAAGTATGAAAGTGTGTGAGATGGATTAAAATATGACATTAAATAGTTTGAAATCGACTCTCGTCAGTGGCACAATATTAGAAAATGTTGAAAAAATTGTCTAATGGTGCAATTCTATCATGGGACTAGGTAATATAAGTAAGTATATGCTTTCTAGATATTTTTGGTTGATAATTGAACCTAACATTGAAAATTTGCAAGATTGTTATTCACTTACAAGATCAAGTGAGATGCATTAATTTCAAAGTTCAAATACAACATCACTAGCTATTCAGAATAGAAAGCTTGCATGCTTTTGTTCTTTGTGTATGCATCATTTATAGGATGAATGTGAATCAAAAGAGTGTTTTGACAAATGGTCTTGTACACCTTTGCATCCAAATGATTCATATCAACTTTCTATAACACTACAACTCAACTAGGTTGAAGCAACAATAGATTTTAAGCATGTATCTGACCTATTTGAGCAAGGTACTAAGTTATTAATTTAATACTTGGTTAAAATAGATCACTTTGAATTTTTCCATTGACTTATCCTTCTATACAATGTAGGTCATGCATATGTAGTTATTTCATATGAAAATAACAATGACAGAACAAATTACTTTCTATTTCAGTGTATTGAGCCCAAAAAGAAACTGATAGCTACAATCATTGATGGTGAGGATGTTGACTACCCAATAGGATCTATCATTGTAATAGGAACATGACTTAGAAGGTAGTATAATTTTGTCCCAAGCTACCATGAATATCTATTTAAGTCAATTTTTCATGTATAATGCATTGGAATTATGACTTTAAATTGTCTTTGTAATTAAATGTTGGTACCTTATGAAGAAATCTACCATGTGGTTATTTGCAGATTTTGAGACACACAACCATATTCTTCATTACTTTGACCTTATTGTTGCAAAAAATATTCAATTGATATGGTATTGTGGTAGGCCTCTTAATAAGAAGTTGCAAAAAGTGTTAATTTCATATTGGTTTTGACAAGTGAGTGTCTATACACTTAAGTCAATTACTTAGTTCATGTCAAACAAGTAACATATGCTGAGCAAAAAATATAAGTTAGAGCATGTCAAGTAAATAGTGAGTGCCGAGTCACTCATGTGTTGAGTCATTCAAGTGCCAAGTTTTTCAGTTGGTGAGTAAGCAGTGTATGTCAAGTCATTTAGATGTCAAGTGATAGCATTGAAGTCATAGTTAGTGCTGAGCACCAGGGACTTCAGATGTTGAGTAACACAAACTACTTATGTAATGTATTTTTGAGCCAAATTAAGGATTTATTTGTGATCTTTTATCAATAAGGATGAATCTTAAGTGTGAATCCCTATGTATTACATGCATCCAATTAAGAAAAGAGAATGTTTAAGTGACAATAATAGTGAGTCATAATTGTTGATTCATACCTAATCCTAAGTCACCTAGGTCTTCTTAAGGAGGAAAAACCATAAATGTTAAAGAGACAAAGAAGGAGAGTTTGCATGCACAAACATGACATTCATGGTGACCAAGGTATTATGATTTGAGTTTTATTATAGAATTAGTTAAAGGAGAATAGAGAAAGGAAATAGTGGACAGTAGAGAGATATCTGATCAAAGAGGATCAAGTACACATCATTATAAAAGTGATCTAAAACCAAGCAATAGAGTGCTAAGCAAAAGATCATTGTTGAGATATTCTTACAAGTGAATCAATTAAATCTCTTAATAGAGTAGTCCTAATAGGATGTATTGAAATCCTCTAAAAAGGTTCTTACTTAATTGTAAGTTGAAGTCCTTTAATCAGGCACACTTCTAATAGGGTGTCAAAATCCTTTAATAGGGTAAGATCTAATAGTCTTTGTAAGCTTTAAATAGGGAAGACTATAATAAATTAGTATAGCTCTGATACCATGTAATATTTTTTCTAAGGCAAGAATGAAATTCCAAGATCGAGAAGCTCAAGAGATAGCACAAAAGAGAAATGATATGATCAAATGAGAATCGATTAATCAGATAATTAGATGAATACATCATAGAAGTGCCTTCTATATAAAGGCAACTGATATTTCTAGGAGTCATAAAAGAGATAAGCATAACTATTAGGCACTTCTATGATGTATAGCTCAAAAAAGCTAGATAATAATGCAAGATGGGTCCTGACTATTAGGCCATGTTAGGTAGACATGTACAATATTAAAATGCAAATGATATGCAATGCAATCTTACATAAAGAAGAGAAAGAGGGAAAACCAAATTGAAAAAACCCCCCTCCAAAAAGAGAAAAAAGTACAATAAAAGAAAATGAGAGAGAAAACCTCATGTGAGGAAAAAATCCCTCTCATAAGAAAGAAGAGAGAAGTCAAGTGAGCCCCCCACTGAAATATCATGCACCCCAATGAGGTCTCACAAATGGATATACTTAACCTCAGTGAAGGGTTTGGTGAAGATTTCTACAACCTACTTTTCCATAAGACAATACCTCAACTCAATGAACTACTAATGTATTAGCTCTTTGATGTAGTGCATATGAACCTCAATGTGTTTTGTCTACTAATGCTGAACTATGTGTTTTGAGATCTCAATAACACTCTGATTATCACAATTAATGACTATAGGATGTGGAAATTTGAACCCAAACTCCTTTAGGATATGTCGTAGCCATATAGCCTATGTAGCTATAGTAACAACCCCTCGATACTTACCCTCATTCGAAGAATGAGCAATAGTATTTTACTTCTTATTTTACAAAAAAATGGGGCTGCAACCAAGATGAAACATGTAACCTAAAGTAAACTTGAAGGAATCAAGATCTCCTACATAATCTAAGTCTCTATATCCAACCAACTAAAGTCCAATACCTATTGCATAGTGTATCCCATGTGTAAGTGTACCCTATATGTAGTGCAAGATGCATTTGGAAACCTTTCAATGAAACTCATGTGGCTCTTGCATGAAGTGATAAACCATGCCAACTGAAAAGGCTATGTCAAGGCATGTATGTGCCATGTAAATGAGACTAGCAACCAATTGTCTATACAATGTAGCATCAAAAAGTGGAGTGGAACACTTGGCCTCTAACTTAACACTTGAAAGAAAGGGAGTAGGTGTAGGTTTGCAATCACTCATGTAAAACTAAGAAAGTAAATCAAGAGCATACTTGGTTTCAAAAAGTGTGACCCTAGAAGAAGATTGTGTGATCACAATACCAAGGAAATATTGAAGTAAACCCAAGTTTTTCATAGAAAATATATCCTACAAAGAAGTCTTGACATTGGCAATGATAGATGAAATACTTTTTGTAATGATCAAGTCATCTATATAAAGCACAAGTATCAAGTATGAGTCATCCCCTCATAGAATGTAGATAGTCAAATCTAAATGACACTTGGTGAATCCTATTGAGAGTAGGAAGGAATCCATCTTGGCATACCAAGCCCTAGGAGCATGCTTAAGGTAATGGATAGACTTCCTCAACCTAAAAACCATAGTAGAATCTTGTATGAATCCCTAAGGTTTATCCATATAGATATCTTCAAGAACATCCCCATTAAGGAAAGAACTCTTCACATCCATCTGATGTACAACCCAGCCATGAGCTGTAACAATTGCTAGTGTGAAATGAATGGAGTTCATCTTAGCTACTGGTGCAAATGTCTCAGTATAGTCTATACTAGGAACCTATGAGAAACCTTTGGAAAAAACTCTAGCCTTATACTTATCCACACTTCTATCCACTACAAACTTGGTTAGATAGATCCACTTACATCGAACCAACTTTCTTCACTTAAGAAGAGGAACTAAGTACCAAGTGTCATTTTTCATTAAAAAGTTATATTCTTCGTCTATGGCGATGTCCCATTCAGAAACCCCTAATGTTACCTTAAATGACTGTGGATTAGAAGAAATGCCAATAAATGCATGTGGAAATGATTTGTGTTGCACCCTTTTCCTCCTAGTATCTGAAGGATTGCCCACCAATGGACTTGCTGAATCAAGTTTTTGTTGTGCCCAACAAGGTCTAGTGGAAGAAGAAGAAGAAGGAATATCCTCAAATATTTTTGGAATGTATGAAGTTGGTGTCCTATGAGTCAAAGTTGAAGGAATATCATCTTCCAAGTCACTATCATCACTTTCCATTAAGGTGAAAGGAGGAGTTGAAGGAGCCAAACTTGGACAAGTCTCTTCAAAGAGAACACTCCTCTCAAAGAAAATTTCATGTGTCTCTAGATCGATGAGTTTGTATGCTTTATGATAGTCAAGATATCCAAGAAATATACAACGTTTACTTTAAGGTTCCAATTACTTCCTTTTTTTGTGAAGGTATCCTTGCCCATGCTAGAAAACCAAAAACTTTAAAGTGTTTTACTCTTGGTTTTCTTCCACACCAAGCCTCAAAAGGTGTAAAATTTCTATCCAAGGCTTTATGGGGACTTCTATTTTGGATGTAATTGGCACAAAAATTGGCACAACATATAGCTTCTACCCAAAAAACTTGATCTAGAGACTTATGTTGTAGGATACAAGTGGTCATCTCCTTAACTATTCTATTCTTCCTTTCTGCAACACCCATTTTTTGTGGAGTGTATGCAATAGAATGTTGAAGACCAATAACCTCATGAGTACAAAATTCTATAAGCCTTGAGTTCACATACTCCCTTCCATTATCTATTTAAAGAATCCTGATGGCTTTCACTCACTGCTTCTCAACTTGAGCTTTGAAGGTGATAAACTTATCAAACACTTCACTCCTATGAGCAAGAAAGAAGACACAAGTTTAGTGTGAAAAGTCATCAATCAAGGTGAGAACATAGCAAGCCTTTCCAAATGATGGTACCAAAAATGGGCTAGCTGTATCACTATGAACCAATTCAAGAACAATAGTAGCTCTCCAAGACTTCCCCTTGTCAAACTTCTCTTTGGGATGCTTGTTTGCACCAAAACATATACATACAACCTCTTAATACTTGACTTGAGGTAGACCTATTACCATATCCTTGTTTCAAAATTGTTAAAGGTAGCGGTAATTGAGATGTCCAAACCTCTCATGCCATAGTTTATTTTGTGAATTTGAGTGGGTCAACAAGGCAAGGGAAGTGGACTTAAGAGCAAAATGAGAAAAAGAATAAGCTCTTGTATCATGATTAGCCTTTCTAATTGAGAACATAGAATCATCCTTAATATTTTTCACCAAAATTGAATTAGGAAGGAACTCCACTTCATTTCCACATCCATGTTGAGTGATTTGGTAGATTGAAAGGAGGTTGCTACTAAGGTTGGGAACATGAAGAGCATCCTTGAAAACTCCATTGTCCAACTTAACATCCCATTTTCCTTCAACTTCCACTTGTGTATCATCTCCCACATAGATGTAGGGTACACGTGATGGTTTCAAAGAGGAAAATTTCTCCCTCGAAGTACCCATATGATATGTAGCTCTTGAATCTAGAAGTCATTCCTTAGATTTTTTTGTACTTGCTACCAAAGCTTGTCCCTTACCTTTTGAAGTGGATGAGGATCCCTTATCCTTATAGGCATTTGGTACATCAATTTTATGTTTCCTCATTATGTTTTGAAACTCATCAATTTTCTTATCCTTACACTCATGTTCATCATGGCCATTATTCTTACAATAGGAACAAGTTTTCTTCTCCCATTTTTTGAAGTTGTTCCCCTTCTTATTATTGGAATAAGAATTACCTTATTGTGGGGAAGAATATTGTTGTGTCTCTGATTGTGATTTTGGCTTCCATTTCTTTTTCTTCTTGTTGAAATTTTTACCACCTTGATTCCCTTGATCCCCTTATTAGCTACCAGGGCTTTGGACTTGGAAGATTGGAGAATTTCTATACTCACTAACTTTTAATGTTCTAAGACCAACAATCCTAAAAATGACTCAAATTAAGGGTTAGTGAAGGCACTTCCCATTGTTAACTTGTGAGTATTATAACTTTAAAAAAAGGTTGCATATACAAGAGGAAGATGAGTCATTACATGTTTGATCAACTTTCCATCCTTGATGGGTTCACCGTAACCCTTAACTTGTACCGTATACATGTCTACTTGGGTAAGATAATCTTTTATGGTTTCAAAATTCCTAAGATCCAATTTTAGAAGATTATCCTAAATGATGTGGGCCATATATTCATCTACTATTCCATACAATGCTTCAAGTTTATTCCAAACTTTGATTGGATAGGTAATGTTCTTGATGTGATATTTGATAGGATTTGAGATATTTGACAGGATCTGAGATATTATTTAGCAAGTTTCCTAAGGAAATTTCTTGTTTAGATGCCCAATCTTCTTTATGAGACTCATTAGTATCATCATCAAGTTTCTCTGCAGCACTAGTTACATAACGTAGTAAACCTTTTTCAACTAATGTTTCCTTTATATTTTCTTTCCATGTAGCATAATAATGTGGTGTTGACTTAGAAAAATAAGCCATAATGCAATAGAAAGAGCACAATATCAATGAGATATAAGAACACAAGACACAGCCCCCATTTTCACTTAAACAAAGAATCCCCACCCCAAAAAAGATGATTTGACACTTTATATTTATTGTGTGTACAATTGACCACTTGTCAAAATAGACCAAAGTGGACTTCTAATTTTTTATATTTATAACTGAAAATATGAAGCTAAATATGACTCAACAAGATAAGACACAAGGCCTCTCAAGGATCTAATTAATTACAAGTGCCAAAATAGACCAAATATGACCAAATTTTGAAAGTACTATGTCCACACAAAATTACTCCAAACTGATACCAGATCTAGAAGGTAAACAAAAAATTATGCACTTCCAAAAAAAATTTCACTTGAATATGTGTCCATATGAGCCTAAATGAAGCCTCTAAAGTTGTAAAAATTGAGATTTTCTATTTACATAAAACCTATAGAATAGAGAGCACAAAAAACCTTCACCAATGTGTAGATCATGAAATTCTACCCCAAATCAAAAAAAAAATTCTTAGAAAAAGGAGTCCGTATGAGGGAGATATTGTTGTTTGAAAATCACCTTTATAATTATTTTTCCTAAATTGTCATCATTACACCTCCAAAAATCAAATACTTCTAGATTTTTCCTTAGATGTCCAATTTTGATTAAACAAAAGTTGATTTAGGGTTTTTTGACCTTTTGAATGTCATGCCAACATCTCATTTGCACTAGCAAGCTCCAACCTTGATGTGCAAAAAAAAAACTCTCTCCAATGGTTATGCAATGAAACTCTTATGTCTCTGATACCATGTAAGAATTTGGTATAGTTGTGATACCATGTAAGAATTTTCCAAAGGAAAGAATTAAATGCAATGATCTAGAAGCTCAAGAGATAGTACAAGAGAGATAAGATATGATCAAATGAGAATGGATTAATCAAATAATTGGATGAATACATCATAGAAGTGCATTGTATATAAATGAAACTAATATGTCCAGGAGTCATATAAGAGATAAGCATAAAAATTAAGCACATGTCCAGCAAGAGTGGATTATCCTCCATTGTTCATGAATTTACACGTAACAATGAGAGGATAAGAATGAAAAGGTGTATCTCATAAAGAGATGTAGTAGACAACATGTACTCAATTGGAGTGCAAACTACTATGTTGTCTACATGACAACTCATATGAATATGCAAACTTCCAGGTGTCTACAAACTAATATAAATATGCATTATCCGAAGTAAACTTAAGTAAAGTGTAAATAGTAAATACTGATTTACACCAATACAAACTTTTCACAGGGTAGATCATGTTTCATGATCAATTATTGTAACCTTTATTGGATACACTTTATTACTATAGTAGTTAAGATTTGTGGGTGTCATCTCCTTCCCAGTTTTACCTTCTCATTAGAGGGTTTCTGTAATCATATCTTCTATCATACATGTGTGAATGCTTACATGTTTATATACTTTAGATGTATATGCTTTATATGGTATTTCAATTATTGAATTAGGAGATGAATGTATGGTGAATATTTTTATGAGTAAAAATTTGAAGCCCTAATTCACCCACCCAGAGTTCACCTTTCCTATTATAATTCCAAGAATTGCTATCAAAGCTTTGTCCTCTGAAACTAAGGCATTGCAACTTTGAGGAAAGATCTTGAAAATAGAAGTCTACAAGTTGGGAAAGATTATTGAGAACCAAAAGATTGAAATACAACTCATTCTACATCTATTGAATGAAGCAAGAGAAGATCTAAAGAAATCATTGAGAAGAAGGAAGGAAATTATGATTGAGGAGAACAACACACAATTCCAAGAGATGAACACTAGTAAACTATTTTCAAATGGAAACTCCAATGAATTTGATGCAAGGTTGAAGATATTATGGAAAAGAATAGAGTTCTAGCCAAAGATATGAGAAATATTAAAATAGAGCAAGAATTACAAGTCATATTACTATTTGAAGTGACCAAACAAAAAAAGAAAGCTATGAAAGAAAAAGTCATGATTGAAATGAGAAAAGTGTTTTGACTAGTAGACTAGAAGAGAAATCATCAAAAATAAATTGTATTGCTCATATGCAATTGGAAATAATGAATTAGGTCATGATTGCTAATCATGAAATAAATAGTAAAGACATTGAGATTACAACACTAAAGTTGCAGAATCAATGGATGAGAAATGATCTGAAAAGGGAAAAGGAGTTTGCTGAAAGTTTCAATAAACCTAGTAAAGCCATCAAGTACTTTGAACAATTTATGAGATCCCCTAGATCTAACAATGATACATTTGGACTAGGATACACCAGTACTAAAGAAGGAGAATTATCCAAAATTGTTGAAGAAAGAAGTAAGAAAGGTAAGAACTTCAAACCTACTTGTCATAATTGTGGTAAGAAAGGACATACTACTAATGTTTGTAGGAGCAATACTCTAAACTAGAATATTAAGTAGAAGAACATGAGCCATTGCCATAAGTGTAACAAACAAGGTCATTAGACACACGAATGCATAACCAATACCATGTAGACTTAAAGATTTGAAGGATACTATTACAACTATTAGATGTATGGACATAGATCTTTTGAATGCAAATCTAAACCCCAGTGGTGATCAAACAAGTAGACAAAGGTAAAGAACAATGGAAACTTTTATAATTGGGATTATAATTCAAGGTATAGTTGTAACTATTGTCAAGAGTATAGAAATATTCATGAGAATTCTATTATAACACATTTAAGAAGTGATTACAAAAAATGGTTGAGTCAAACCACATGTTTTAGCTATTTGAAGACTGGTCACATAAGTAGATATTGTCAACCAAGGTCAAAAGCAACAAGTTGTGAGTTCAAAAAAGGAAAAGGAAAGGAAAATGATGAGAATGTGAGAGATGAGATGAACAAGACATTGAAGTGAAAGGAATATTGCAAAACATCAAGTGTAGATGGGATCACTTCACCCAATGGGTCAGGTGATCACACCTCATCAAATTAAGCAATCAAGAGGTATGTGGGACTGATATTTAAAAGATATAACATACATCAGTTCTAAGGATTTAATTTTGAAAAGATTACATATGTATGAATAAAGATGCAAAGTGTTGTTAGTAATCAAGAATAAATATTTAAGTTTTGTGAGTTCTCATGTTACTGCTAAGCATGAAAAGTTTCATATGGTTGCCAAGTGAAATTTTAGTGGATATTGAGCTAACAAATTTTTTAGTTAAGGCTGAGCTTATGGTTTTTTTCAAGTGTATGGAAAAACACATGGATGCCAAGTGAGCCAGAAATTCAATTGAAGTTGAGCTTATAGTTGTATAATCACTTAGCATTAAATGTAGTGTTTTAAAGACTATTTGATCAATTTATACTCATCTAATATCATTTGAATTTGAAGAAGAGCATGAAGAGCTAAAGGTGATCTAGAGAAATTGATTTGAGCATTTGTAGGAGATTTAAAAGGTTGTTTGACATCATTCCAATAGGACTCATTTGGTATTTAACATGTGCTAAGCTATGTAATTTTAAATTTTACAAACCCTAATTTCATGTAATGTCATCTAGTTCTTTAGCAACCAAAGGTGTAGATGGAAAGGAGGTTTTAAATTTTCAATTGATAAGTAATGAAATCAAACAAACTACTTTTAGGGCTATTCTAGATATAGCTTATGAATAGGATCCATTTGGTGCATTATCCATGATACCACCACAAGCTTGATGACTTAGGATATTAGAAATTGTTACACGTGCAAAATTGGAAGCATAGGTGATATGGAAATTAAGGAAATGTATGAAAAACTATGTGAGAATGGAGCATTGAAGGAAGAGTTTAAAATTGTTGAGAAGAAAGGGTGAACTTGTGCCCTATGTTTCCCCAACTATTCAAAATAGAGTGGATGAAATTTTTTTTGAGTAGAATTCATGATAAATTTGTATGGTTAGAGAATGGGCCAGTAAAAATCGCTAAGAAGATTATTCATAGAGTAACAAGGTATCTAACTCTAGATCAGCCAAAGGCCATGAGAAGTGAAGCAAAGGAAATAATTGGAAAGAAAACAAGGGTTGTGTGGGATAAAAAAGGAATGACAATTGATACTATCACAAATCCTCTGATAGCTTTTTCAATGAGGGTTATAGCACACATGTTTTATCAATCTAGAATATTAAACAATGTACCTTGCATTGAACTTGATATGGGTTATAAAATTGTGAAGAAGGATCATACTTATGATCTTGTCAACTTGTAGTTTCATGAATTGATTGAGAATTTGGGAGCTATAAGGAAAACCAAAAGTACCTAGTGTAACTTTAGATCTATTCTTGTATGTAATTTCTTTTATGTGTAGAATACATTTCCTACATTTGGTAGGGTTGCACTGAAGATGAACGAACCTATTGCGGTTTAAATAGGTGAATTTATTGAGAAACTAGGTGATAACTTTGAATCTATCATGAAAAGTTATTTTGAATATTTCCAACAAACAATGAAGAAAATATTAAGGATACTAGTCTCATTAGTGGAGAAACATTTTAATGATGTTTGCTTCCTAGTTGATACTAATTTTATATATGTTCAAGCATCAATTCCTATGGTGAGATGGCTAAGGCCATTAGGATATGAAATAAATGTTGGTGAGGCCTTTGTAGCAATCAAAACATTACTTGTAGAAGAAGTGGATAAGGAAGCCAAAGCATTTGGAAATTATGATTTGGCCAAATCAAAGATCACTATGGATTTGAAGACTACTTCAGTAATTAGGAAAAAGAACAAACTAATAAAGAAATTGAAAGAAATATTTGGTGAAGGAGATGATGATGAAGAAGAGGAAGATGATGAATAAGAAGAGGAAACACAAGCTCAAGCACTATTGGAATTGACACAAGGTCAAGGAGAAGGCCAGAAATAAGAGGAAGTAGAAATTACAGAGATGTTGATGAAGAAGAAGCCAATGAAGCACCTACAACTATTGAGAAGAAAAAGAGAAAAGAAAAGACTCAAGTAGTGAACAAACAAAAGAAGGTCTCTAAACCTATTCAACCAAACCTACAACACCTACCACAATGGCTAGCACTAGAGTCACTACATAAAAGGCTAAAGATGTAGCCAAGCCTAAGGAGAAGAAAGATGAAACATAGAAGAGACTGAGGAGGAAATATGTTTCTCAAGATGAACCTAACTAAGAGAAGAATAAATTAGATGAAAAGAATCAATTTCAAATGGTAATTCATAGTCTTTCTTCATATTTAGACAAATTTTGTGAGAATATAAGGAACAATGTTGATTTATTAGGATTCTCTCACATTGAGTATGACAAAATTTTGGAAGATTGAGAAGAACCAAGTTTAAGAGGTAGTATATACCATGATGGATATATTTAAAAAAGCTCCTCTAGAAATTTCTAACTCCATACTTGAAAGTTTATATGATAGAGTTGAGAAAAAATGACATTGTTGTTTAGACACTAAAAGAAAAATTAGGGAGACAACCATTGCTCAAGTTATGCCAGAACTTAGTAAGGTTGACATTTCTAAAGCCATTAAGAAGTATGCTGTAAGATTTTTGCCAAAATATAGGGCATTTAGCATATTACAAAATAACACAGAGGATGTTGTATAGAAGTCCAAAAAAATTTGGATGCTAACATATGGACTGTCAATATCTAGAGAAGTTGACCAAACACCTATTGAGGTAGGAGAAAATGAAGAAGATGATATTGAAAAAGTCACAATTGAGAGAGGCATAGATATGAATATTGAAAACCAAGAACCAACTGAGGAAGAGCAACAAATAGAATAGAGTGTACACAATACACAAATTCCAAGTGTCGGCCCTCCACAAGAGACAAGCGTAAATACTAAAATTGTCAAATTAAAGGATGCTTCTAAGACTATTTCTCAAACCATCAATTCCCTTACAAAGGATTATTTGAAAAGGATAGTTTTCCAATCCACTCTCCAAGCAAAACTATGTGACAACTCTATACTGGTGAGTGTAAATGAAATTCAGAAGACATAAACAATAACTACAAGGGAGGAGGTGAAAACACAAGATACATCTATAATCACTCCTCAAGTCACAAGTGTACAACCTTCACAACCTATAGTGGTGTATCAAAGGAAGGAGATATCAAGTTTCACTATCAGGTACATGTATGCAAGACACTCTAGTCTCAGTGAATGTGCAAGAAACTGAAAAAAGATAAGGATGAGATAGTTGGAGAAGACAAGATAGAAACACTAGAGAATGAAGACACTCATGGCCAAATAGGTTAGGTAGATGGACCTATACCTCTAGCACAAGATCAAGGTACAACTAGAACAACATATGAAGAAAAGGACAAGACTGAGGGTTCAAGTTTGACACCCAAGCCAAAGGACCTACTAGCTATTCAAGCTTTGGTGACATTACAAGAATCTAGTACTCCTAGTTAAGATCTTTAGAGGCTAAGCACAAATGCTACAGCATTATGATTCTCAAGGCTGATTCCTAGCTCATCTAAGGTAGAAGAGGTAACTACTTATGGAGATGTTAGCCTAGATGAAGAGTTTATATTGCCTAAATTTGATTATGCAACAATCAGAATTGAGTAGATGGGTATATTAAAAGAGGCCCTACCAAAGAAGAAACATCAAGAGTTGCTCAAAAGGAAGCATAGGGAGAAGGAAGATTTGATTGACATCAAGGAGATTTTACTAGATGTATTCAATCTACCAACTCCAGATGAAAGCAAACCCATCATTGAAAAATTAACCAATATAGTGTAATGGGCTAGTGGCATAGATTTGGATACTAATATAAAATTACTAGAATGGTTTGAAAGGAAGTTTCAAAATAAGGTAAATGAGAAGATATCAGGTACTATTGTACTAACATAGGTTGAGCTAGCAACCAAGATAGAAAGTGTGAAGAAGGTACTAGAGAACTTTTTTTCTTTGTACACCAAACTATGTAATCCTACTCTCTCCATACAAGAAGGAATCACATCCTAATTTTGGAGAACCATATGTAGTTGTCTAGTGCTACCTTTCCCAAGTCTCCAACTCAAAGTGAGAAACATTTCAGTAACATCTTGCAATCCCAAAGTCAGATAATATCATTACAAGTAGATGAAGCTAGCATAAGGGCTAAACTAATCAACATCTAGTTAAATTGACTCCTCACATGGAGATATTACACAAGGAACTAGACTATGGAGAATCACTTATGAAGAAAGACGTACACCTTATTGCTGAGTTGGTCATCCAAAGTACACCTTGTCACCAAGCTGGCCATCCAAACCAAGTCTTTGGACCTAGCTTGTGATAATTGGGATGCAACTCTTAAGATTATACTTGAGGTCCATAAATCATTTTTGGACAAATACACTATTAGTGTATAACCCATTGACATTAGTGTCAAAAAGAGGGAGTAAGAGCAATGGGGGACCAAGAAAGTAAAGAAATCAAGTAGAGAAAAGAAATATCTATACCCAAAGGGGAGTAAGAATAAAGGGGGAGTAAGAGAATAGAAAAATGCAAGCATCAATTTAGATAGGCGTAGATAAAGATTTTGATACAAAATATATAACTGAACTGAACATTCAACTTAGGGGAAGTTATGAAATTTTGAGGTATAAGTCATGTATTGCAAAAGTTTGATATTTTAAAATTTTCTAAAGAATCTGAATAAATATCTATGTTATGCTCATAAGCATAAGATCATTAATGCATGACCAAGTGTTTTTGGCACTCATGTCAAATGGGGAGATTATTAATCTCATATTGGTTTGGAAAAGTGAGTTTTTATACACTTTAGTTATTTACTTAGTTCATGTTGAAAAAGTAACATATGTTGAGCACAACATGTAAGTTAGAGCATGTTGAGTAAACAATGAGTGCTCAATCACTCATGTACCAACTCATTCAAGTTTTGAGTAGATAGTATGTGCCAAGTGATTTAGTAGTTGAGCAAGTAGTACATACTAAGTCATTTAGATGCTGAGTGACAACATTGAAGCCAAAATTAGTACTAAGCACCAGGGACTTCAGATGCTGAGCAACACAATTTTAACATAGTTGTTTGTATTGGCACAAACTACTATGTAAACCATTTTTGAGCCAACTTAAGGATTGATTTATGATCTTTTGTTGATAAGGATGAATCTTAAGTGTGAAGCCCTATGTATTACATGCATCTAATCAAGAAAAAGGAAGGTTCAAGCAACAATATGGGTGAATCAATTGTTGATTCATACCTAATCCTAAGTCACCTAGGTCTTCTTAAGGAGAACAAACCCTAAACGTTATAAAGAGAGAAGGAGAGTTTACATGCACAAACAAGACATTCATGGTGACCAAGGTATTATGATTTGAGTTACATTATAGAATCAGTTAAAGGAAAATGGAGGAAAGAAATAGTGGACAATAGAGAGACATCTGATCAGAAAGGATGATAGAGACATCGATATAAAGGTGATCTAACATCAAGCAGCAGGGTGCTAATCTTAGGATCATTGTTGAGACATTCTTACACATGAATTAGTTAAATCTCTTAATAGAGTAGTCCTAATATGTTGTATTTAAATCTTCGAACAAGGTCCTTACTTAATTTTGAGTTGAATTCCTTTAATCAAGCACACTTCTAATAGGGTGTTGAAATTATTTAACAGGGTAAGACCTAAAATTTTTGGTAACCTTTTAACAGGGTATACCTTTCATAGGGTAGATCATGTTTCATGATGAAACATTGTAACCTTCATTGGGTACACTTTATTACTACACCAGTGAAGATTTTTGGGTGTCATCCCCACCCCAATTTTACCTAGTCATTGGAGGGTCTCTAGGTAATCATATCTTGTGTCATACATGTGTGAATAGATTTATATGCTTTATATGACCTATTTTAATTTACTTATTGAATTGGGAGATGAATGTATGGTGAATATTTTTTATGAGTAAAAGTTTCAAGCACTGATCAACCCCCCTC
The DNA here is from genome assembly GCA_028749045.1 of Cupressus sempervirens. NCBI lineage: Eukaryota > Viridiplantae > Streptophyta > Pinopsida > Cupressales > Cupressaceae > Cupressus > Cupressus sempervirens. Next base: position 279,177,694 of record CM053793.1, on the reverse strand, counting down.
CGCCCCCTCATAGTTTACCTTTCCTATTGCAATTCCAACATAACGTACATGAATCTGATCATGAGGCATCACTTGATACAATAAGGGTTAGAGTTGATGTAGAAGGTTCTGTTGGTTGATTGTGTGCTATATAGCTAAATCATTCTACATATGGTAGAATAAGTTTGAAATTTTTTTATATATGTTATGTGAAATGTTTCAACTTCGTAGTAATGTGCATATCTAGATGCCAAATTTTGAATATAGAAAAGAGAAGACACATAACATGTTCATCTTTATATGCTATTATTTTCATAAAAATCATATAAGAGATGTCACATGTGTATATTTAGATGCCAAATTTTGTGTATAAAAAAGAGAAAATATGTAACATGTGCATATTTGTATGCCATATAATCTTTTTTGTGGGTTTGATGATATCCTACAAAAAATATTTAATTATCTTCACCTTATATGGATTTAGTTAAGAGTCCTAGGATGTATTAAGTAACCTAATACCATAGTTTCCCATCCCTAACAACTTTTAACCTATTCAACAGGTTTTGGCTCATTCAACAACTTTTTACCAATAGAGGATCTAATTAGCAATTTTGGCATTTCCTAGCAATCCACAACTACTCTGTTAGCTTGAGTTTGTCAGGTTTAGGCTAGGACCAACCTCATTTCAACTATAATGTCCCTTTGATGATATCGACCACACTAGATGTAAGTGTCCCTAAGGGTCTCTAAGCACAATCAGGCTATGATCTTTGATCGAACATTTCTTTGAGCTCGTATAAGGTATTGATGAACTGTCATGTGCTACAAGATCACATTATCTAGGCCTACAAAAATCTATCTTTGTTTTTAAAGATTCTACTTTGTTTGTATTTGGCATCCATATCTCACCTATTTCCAAAAGTTGTAATATTGCTTCATTAAAATTGGGGAGTAGTTGGTGTTCTCTCCCCACAACCCATGGAGGAAGCTCTTGAAAGGACCATCGAATAGGAACATAAGGTTAAAAGGGATAATTCAATCCAAAAAAGGAAGTGAGAGGAAAGGACCAGCTAAGGGTTGTTCCATATGTAGTAGAGACAACTATGCCAATCAATGTCTTAATAAACACATCTCCATCAAGAAACCTTGACCTCCTTTACCTCCTGACTAGGTCATCTTTCACCAAAAGATACATAATCATCAAGAAGAGAAATGGTTGGGCCCTACAGAAACCATGGGTAAGATTTTTGAAAACCCTATCTCTATATTAACCGATACTAGAGCCATAAAATGTTTCATCTCCTCAAAATTATTAAGTAGATTTATCTAAAGAATAGGATTAGTGCAAAAAGCCTTGGACTATTTAATATGCATACTAGTCAAAGGCTCAAGTAGATCAATGTTTGTGTTGGGACTAAAAATTGCATGCTTCATTTTTAGTCACATTTTGAAAATTTTGGAAAATCATGTCCTAAAGTGCCTTTTATGCATGTGGTCAGTTGGTAGCTTGAGGCCTAGATGGTGTTTGAGTGGCTTAACACCTTTCATTTGACATATGCATATGATCCACAATGTTATTTTGCCATCCCGAATCATTCTGTGAAGTCCCATTTTGAGCTAGTGTCAAAATTTGCAATTCTACCAAGTGTCAAATAGCGATCAGAGGCCTAGTTTGCATCTGAATATCTTTTACCCAGGACTGTGTCATGACTAGTCACTTTGGTAATGTTTAGTGTGTATAACAAAGAACCTATGTTTCAATTTTCAAGTCTTTTCAAATCCGTTTGACTAGGTTTTGCACCCCGCAAAGTTGGTCATTTACTGTTTTGTGCATTTAACTAGTTGATCACAATTCTGGGAAGCCCTGTTCGACCAATCATATCTTTGACCCAGTTGACCCAAATGAAAAAATCCTTTTTGCATTGTGTTCTAGGGGTAAGACACTTCATATGTTCCAATTTTGAGATCATGTCGAATCCATTTGATCAGTTTGCTAACATGATCAAAAACCCAGTTTGCATTGTTTTGTTACAGCTACGGTATCCAGATTGATCCGTACCCCTGTTCGGCATGTTATAACTTTGATCGTGTGATTGGCTAGCCTAAATGGATTGTACCATTGTGTTGTGTCCTAGAAATCCTTGAAGTATGCCAGTTCTTAAGTCATGATGAATCCATTTGCATACTTTCTTATGTCCGTACATTTGCCAAAAATCACTTTTTGACACATTTGCCAGTTAAAATTTCCAAGTGCCTGTTTTCGAAAATTCGCCAAATGTGCCCTGTGATTCTTCATGAGCCCAAAACATGGAATTATATTCTCTTCATGGCAAAGAACTTATATCCTAGTTTTCAAAACCCCAAGTGATCAATAACCCAGTTTATAATGCCGAACCCGAGCCCAGTTTATGTTTTTTAACATTGTTTGCCCGCAGAGTAATTGAAGTATGGATGTTCGGCAATTAAAATCTCTTGACTAGGAATCCATCATGGGTTGAAAATTTGCAGTGTGATAGAGTATGCAGGATTGAACACTCATGCCGATTTTCGTGGCTTGGTAACTTGATTGGATCAAGTTTTAATTACAACCGGCAGGCCTCCAGACACTAATTCACAATTTGTATAATTGATTAAAAGTGAGTTTAAAATAATGAATTGATGATCATTATGCATATGATTCAATCTTATGACAAAGTAAATGGTGGAAATGGTTTCTTAAAAGCAAAATACAAGGAGCATGTGAAGATTCAAGAAAGAGAGAATTTGGAAAGTGTTCCATTAAAGAGGTTTAGAGGATCACAATATGATGCTGATTTGCCGGCAATTTCAAAAGATAGTATTAATCAAGAAATTTCCAAACATCCACAGAGGAAGAAGCATCCACGTTTTTTAGAGAAATGAACAAATTTGTTGGTGAAACAAAGCTCAAGGTAGCATGTGATTCACGTTTTTGCAGCAAGCAATCAATAAAAGACCATATGTGCATAAAAAAGGAAGCAAAGAACCCCCATTTTTCAAGCCCATGGCTTTTCTAAAGGTGCAGCCACGTTTTTGAAGGGAGTAGCAGCATTTTAAATGACCATGTGCATAAGAAATGACCATTACAATGAAAAGTCTGTAGATTCATAGCAAAAATGACCAGCAAGATTGAGTTTCATGTTTGGAATAAGAAAACTCATGCATTTAGCAATCACAGCAAACACAAAGAGCAAGAACCATTGAAGAACATTATCCCACATTGAGCAAGTGGGAAGTATTTTTAGTCTTTATATGCTTTTGCACCCAAATATATAGTGTCAACAAGACAAAGCATTTTGAAAAGGCAAGGTAGGTGCACGTGGGTCCCAGTCAACTAGAAGGAGTGAAGTAAATTTTGAAAGAAAATGCATGCCCAAATGATGACGTCAGCAGCTTATAGGCGGCCGAAAAAGTCAAAAATCTGGCAGGTCGCTATGTCGCTTGCCGGAAAATCTTGAAAAATTCGGCTAGCGACATAACGAGGTCGCGGGAAAACTCAGGAATTCGGCAAGAGTCAACAACCAATCAAAAAGTGACATGTGGCATTGGTCAAACCTGGAGTTGACCCGAAATTAAAGAGGCTAGAAAAAATAAAATGATTTTAAAATTTTTATTTTAAAATTATTTTGCCAAGAAACTGACATGGACTTTTTTAAAAAAAAATAAAGTTTGAACTTCTGATATAGTTTTAACTTTTGAAAGTTCATATATTTGTGAAATATTGCCATAGAGACATAAACAGAGGCCTAATTTTCAAATGGCCATATCTAGGGAAATGTTTAACCGAATTAGGCACTCCAATATACCGTTGGAACCGGGAGAACCTGAACTTTCCAAATCTGGAGTTTATTTTTGCACAGGTGCTTCTTGGTTCAAGTTATAGGACAATTTGTGAAATCAAAGGCATTGGCGACAGAACAGGTTGAGTTCTTCAGTGATAATTAAGATTGGTTAGAGGATGGTTTTAGGGGTTAGTTGTAATCTTAAGGTGAAGAAAATCAATTTGAGGTTGTTTCCTTGGCTTCTTGAAATCACATTGTAACTAGTTTTTCACTTCTTACTGTGAATGCATCAAGAATCAGTTGCATCTTTTCATCATTACTTTTTCAGATATTTTGATGCCTTTGAGAGGTATAATGATGAAGATTTGATCTGCCAGTTGATAGAGAGAGGGAAGAAAGAGGTTTTTCAGTTATAGAGGATTGGATTTCAAGTGGACACCTGGCAATTGCATATCAGATCCGGGAATTCATTTCTTGCTATATCTTTCTTTCTTTCTTCACTTTTTAGGGGTTCCAGTTTTTGGGAAGAAAAAGTTCATTGCTGTGATACCATTGGGGATTCCAGTTTTTGCACTGTGAGACCATTGGTTCTAGTATTTTGACATGTTTCCATGACTGTGACACCATTTTCTTCAGCAGAACTCTCATGTGAACAGCATTGTAGAGATAATATAGATAGTTCTGAGATATTAGGTTGTTTCATGTTTTAATTTTATGCATCTGAATGTATAGTTTCAAGGAAAGGAATACATATGAGCAACAATTTCACTAGTTTTGTTTTGGTTCTTGTCTCCTGTCTCAGCAATCTGTAAGTCTTATGTGGTTTTGGAACAAAGATTTGAGACCCATTTGCATCCCTTTCAGGTTGTATGTTTGATGTATTTTGCTGTTGGACCAAAGGGCCAAGTAAATGCTCAATATGTTTAAACAAGGTTACTGGTTGTTTGAGAAGGATATTTTGTGAGAATGAGACCTAAATGAACACTGATGTCTGAATCACAAGGTGGTTGGATAGATCTGATGTCTGGGTATATGAGATACGCTCTGATGTCACAGATGTATGTTTTGAATTCATGGAATTGCCCAATGGAGTAGGCACTGATCAGTTATAGGATCACTGGTTATACTGTTGCATTTTTGAAGTTTTGTTGAATCAACATCTTTAATCAAATGAATTTCCCTTTCATGTTGAAGAGCTCTAAACAGAATGCCCTCACTCAGCTTATGAATTTCATTGTTTTGCATCTAGCTACTGCAGATATACGTTATTTCATAAGTTATTAGGAGAAATAAGGGTTTCTATCTGCTTTGCATTAGATTCAGTGTATGCTTTGACAACTGGTACCATATAAAGAATCTATAGGTTCACCCGCCTAGGTTTTGCAGAGCCTGAAGTGCAGAAGGAGTATAGCCTTATAGTTGGCCTGGTGTCTGAATGGATGTGTTGATAATGGGAGTTAGCTGCCCCTAGATGCATCTTGTTCTCATCAGGGTAATTGGAAATAGGTAACATTTTCAAACACCAACAGTTTGTTTGAGGCTCATGTAGACTTCCCAAATTTCTCTATTGAGGTTAATTTTTATGTATAACTTTTAGGCTCCTACAATATTATCATGGGAATGAATTATCTCAATGAGATCAAAGTGAAGGCATATTGTCTTGCAAAGACACTAGAATGCTTAGATGACTAGTGAAACCCCATGAGCATTCAAAAAATAATACGTGAAGTAAAACCTCACTAGATCTCAGCTATGCAACTTAAGAGATGTAGGAGAAAAGGGTGTGATATCTTTGTGGTAAGGATATAAGACCCAAGGGAACAATTATAGACCATCTATCATGATTATTGTACATTTTCAAAGATGGAAAGATTAGAGAGTGACTGAAAACTTACTTTTAGGAAAAGTATTGTTATCTTAAAAATTATTACGACATTTTTCTAGAGGAACTTTCTAGCCTACCCCTTCTAGGGTATTTGATTTTACCAATTGGTACTTGGGTTAGAGACCATATCAACAGTGCCATACTCACTAGCCACTACCAAATTAATAGAGTTATAGGCTCAATTACAAGATTTCTTAGACAAGAAACTCGTCTAATTAAGTGTTTCACCTTGGCAAGCACTAAATCTATTTGTCAAGAAAAATGATACAACTATGAGGCTATGAATGAATTGTAAAATGCTAAAGAAATTCATCATCAAGAATATATATCCATTCCCGAGGATTGATCATCCATTCAACAAAAATATAGGGGAAACAATATTATAATCTACCTAAAATTATATTATTATTTTCTCTAAGTTAAGGAAGAAAATATTCACAAAATCTCTTTTAGAAACCACTATGGGCACTAGGAGTTTATAGCTTTATCCTTTGGACTAACTAAAACCCCTACAATTTTTATGACTCATGAATAACATATTCAAATATTTCTTAGACAATTTTGTGCTATTTTTTATTGATGATATTCTCATCTATTCTTGAAAGGGGAAGAACACCAAAAATATCTTAGGATGTTGTTGCAAAGATTACGTGAACATAAGTTGTCTAGAAACTTATCTAAATGTTCTTTTTAATAGAAGGAAATCTAGTATTTAGGGTATTAGGATTAACCACAAACAATGTTCTTTTTATTAGAAGGAAATCCAATATTTAGGGAATATTATATCAACCAAGGAAATAGAAATAGACCTCACCAAGATCAAGGCAATTAAAGAATGGTTGGTAACTAGGAATATGTTATAAGTTAGAAGCTTTATGGGTTTGGTAGGATTTTGAAGGAAATTTGTCAAAGATTTCTTTAGGAAAATCCCATAACCACCATGATAAGGAAAGGGAAGAAGTTTATTTGGTAAAAACAAATGTCAAGCAACCTTTGAATACTTAAAGGATATGTTGATCTTTGTACCAATACTCAGGGTACCAGATCCTAAGCGTCATTTTGTAGCTATAACAAATGCATGGGGAGAAGGACTTGCAGGTGTCTTGATGCAAGAATACTAGGCCATTGCTTATGAATCTAGAAAGTTGTAAAATTATGACCAAGACTATGCACCACAACTTGGAACTAGAAACCATTTTTCATTATATACATATGTGAAGAAATTATCTAATTGGAAAACCATTCTCAGATTAGACCATCGCGGATTAAAGCACATATTTACACAACCCAACCTTAACACTTGCTAAAGAAGGTGGAGGGAATTCTAAGAAGATTATGATTTTGAGATCAGTTATATCAAGGGTAAATAGAATAGAGTAGTTTATGCCTTAAGGTGGCAATAGCATATTTCATCCATGGTAGCAATAAATATTGGGCTTAGGGAGCAAGTGCTATATAGTGTCTGCTAAGAGATGTGTATGTGGAAAATGTGGGACTCAAGCTTTGCACACACTTCAACATGATCATTATATGAGAAATCATTCCTGAATGAACATTTATTTGTTCAACGGAAACTATTTGGTAGACCAATCTATTGCCTCCTAACTAGATGGATTATGTCATTTCTCTCAGAATGAGAAGCTAGCAACCAAACCTCTAGTATGAAGGATTTAATTAAGCTATATGAGAATGCAAATTAATCTAAAAGAAATGCATATATTAAGATAAGAATAAAGAGACCATATTATTCTAAATAAAATCATTTTAACACTAAAATGATATTGTAATGCAAGAAAGATAACAAACTTTGAATGTATGAGAAATGAATATTTCAGCATAAGTTTGACACAAAATTAATTCAACCTTTGTAATGAGAAATTGAAGGATCCTTAAATAGAATTCTGAAATTGATCTATGTTTGAGATCAATTGTAATCAATGATTGAGATTGGAGATGAGATTCAGTTAGAGTGGAAAATTCCTTGTACATGTGAAGTTAACTATTTTAGTTCTGAGTGTGATTGAGAGTTAATTGAGTCTCTTCTGAGCATGCCAAAATGTTAATTGAGTTAACTCCATTTCAAGTTCTACTTCACTCAGGATTTCCATCTCTGAAGTGAAGAGAAGATTTTGGAGAAGATATTTAATTTAATAAAATAGAATATGACCTCATAAATGCAAAATCTTAATTAATTGAATAATTAAACTCAATAATTAAAATGAGGACATTATCTTATTAAATTAAATAAATTTAATTCCTTTGCACATTACCTAAAGAGGTAATTTTAATTAAATTAAATTATGGACACTTATAATTAAATTAAACTTAATTAATAGGTTTAATGTCACTAATTTGAGTCAATACTTAGGGATTAAATAAAGAGTGTGATAAATGCAAATTAGGTTTTTTTGCATTTGACACTCAGGTCAAGTAGCGAGTATCAGAATTAGAATTGCCTAATAAAATAGGACTTAGGATTGATTAAATAGACCAAAATTGGTTTAGCATGATAATGTGCCAATTTTGGGGTATTACACGTATGTTTTTTTCTAATGATTTTCATCAAGTACTCCATAGGGATCCTCAAGAGAAAGCGATGGACTCTTAAGATATAAAGATATGATTTACATACCTAAGCTTTTAGAGATTTAGAAGATGATCTTGAGAGACACCAATGTCTCCCCTCATTGAGTTTATGTTGTAGTAAGAAAGATGTTGGATGACATAAGACCTTTGTAGTTTAGAAAAGGTCTTAAAAAAGGAAACAACTAAATAGATGGCAGGATGCCTCAAATTTAGGATAGTTAAGGTCAATTATCAATACTTGCCTAAACTATTACATCCAAATAAGGTTCCCAAATGGAAATGATAAATAATCGCTATGGATTTTATCCTAGGGTAACCCATGACCTAAAGTAGGTATATGACCATCTTGGTTGTTATGTATTGACAAACTAAGGTAGTACATTTTATCCCAAGAAATTTTAGAGATGTGGTGCCAAAATATCCCATATATTTGTTAGAGATATTTTCTAACTTCATGGAGTCCCAAAAAAGATCACATGTAGCAAAGATGCTAGGATAACATCTAGATATTGGAAAAATTTATTCTTAGCTTTAGGAACAAAGTTAAACATTAGTTATGTTAACCTCATTGAAAGATATATTTTTAGTTAGTGTCAACATACTTAGTCATAATGGATAGATCGTAGTAATTGAGTTACTAGTTTGTAGTATTAACCAAGCTCACAAAGGAACCATGAAAATGATGCTAACTATATAGGAAGTAGGAAGTGCCAACCAAGTTATTATGTCAACCAAGTTGACAATTCACACTGAGTTATTTTGTCAACCGTGTTGAGAGTGTCTACCAAGCTCTAATGTGAACCAAGTTAGCAAAGTAGTTTTGTTCTAAAGTGATAATCATGTTGCCAAGACAATGCAAATTGAGTTAATAATATCTACCAAGTTATCAACATGAACTGAGCATCTAGTATCAGATGAGTGCTAGAATTATCCAATGTGATAGTGTTGCCCAAGTATCTTCAGCATTGCCTTAGTAAGCCATAAGAACCAAGTTACAATACTAAGCTAACTTGATAATTGTTTTGGAAATTAGTTATGTTGTAGCCGACTTATGAATGCACTATTTGGATGGATATAAGTATGAAGTATTTTTTATTATCAAATATGAGATGATATGTAAGAATTATAATTGAATATCATTTGTGAATATGGAAGAGAAAACTATTTGAAGGCTATAAGTATTCCTAGGAGAAGAAGATACTTATCTATCATTATCAAGTGGTTATTTTACTTCAAAGGATCATCATCAACAACCATAATTACATTTTAGAGATCAATCCATTGATTCATCCAAACAAGTGCATAATTCTCAAATCATTTAACTAGGTGGACCTAATAGTCCTATGCAAAAACTCAATAGACTACATACTTAATTGCATCGTATAAATCCTTTAAAAGGGTGGACCCAATAGTCCTTATTAATCATAACTAAGTAATATCATTAGAAGTGATCATTTTTAAGCCTTAACATACCAACTTTATTACTGTAGTAGTAGAGCATTGTAGGTGTCAACCCTACCCAAGTTTTACCTTATACTTGGAGAATTTCTAGGTTACCAAATATTATGTTATGTTGTTATTACTTTATTGCTTTACATTTCATGCATGCAAGTAGATTAGACAACTTAACAAAGTGGTTTATTTAAAAGAATTTTAAGTGGTTCTTGATTCACCCCCACCTAGCTTGCATTATAGTTCCAATAATTGAGATTAGAGAAAGGTTCTCATATCAAAAAGTTTAGTAGATTGAGAGAAACAATTAGAGACAATGAAAGAATACAAGACAAAGAAAACCATTGCGAATGAAAATTTGGATCTACATGTGGCCATGGAACAAATCAAGAAAATGAAGGAGAAACTCTCTCAATCTCTAAAAAGAAGAAAAGAATTAGGATAAAATATGAATTACAATCTCTACAAAGAAGAAAGAATTGAAGATATTTGCAAAGAAAAAAGTTCAGATGAAGTGGATGCAGCTATAGAAGATATGTTTGGCAGGAACCTTATTCTAAAAGAAGAAGTCAAAAAATTGAAAAGAGAATAGGAGATTCATTCAGTTAGGATATGTCAAGTCATGGAATAAAATATTAAAGCTAAAAAATGAAATAAATATGGAAGAAGAAGACAAAAGACTACTCAAAACCAGGATAGAAGAAAAGGACAATGAAATCCACCACTTTTCACTACATCAAGCATATATGGTAAATCATTTGAATGTTGCAAATGGATAAGTCATCAATTTAAGGACATAAAATGAAAGAATAAAGAACACTCTTAGATCATAAAGAGAAACCGATGAGAGAATGATGAGATCACAAGAAAGCATGGATAAGTTAGCTAAAATATCTCAAAAAAGAAATAAAGGGAAAGTAGGATTGGGCTATACTAAAAAAGGAGATCCATCATACCAAGGAGCTCAAAACAAAAAAAGACCTACATGCAATCATTGTGGAAAAATAGGGCATACTTCAAACAAATGTTGGAGTAATAGAAAGTCAATATTTAATGGTAAATGTTTTAGTTGTGACAAACTTGGACATAGAGAAAGTGAATGCACAGAGAAAATCAAGTTTGAAGGAGAATGTTTTAAATGCAAAAAACAAGATCATAAATCTTTAGAGTGCAAAACTAGGAACTAGAATCCTATTGAACAACCTGCTAAATAAATCTATGGCTAGGACTATAACACTTGGTAAAAATGTTATCTATGTGGAGAGTTTGGACACATTGGATCTGATTGCATGATAGCTCACCTCAGAAAGGGAAAACCTACCAAAAGATGATACATGTATGAAAAGAACTTGGTCATTTTGCAAAGAAATGCAAGAATAGAAGTAAAATGGAAGATGAAAAGAAATTAAAGGCTAACAATATTAGGATTCAAACAAAGCAACAATGGGTGAGGAAATATCTAGAAAATTCAAGTGAGAGCAGTGAGGTTATTTACACCCAAGAAAATGGATTGTGTAGTTAAATTATCTTTTCTTAAATAGGAAATGAGACCTCTAGAGCTATGTTCAAACTTATATTCAACATAAGCTCAATTCAACCAAGAAAGATAGTCCAAATCAACATATTAGATGCACTTGGATAGAAGTAAAGACTCAGACTAGATCAAGTTGTTAGTTGTAACCAAGTCACTCCATAGACCTAATTGAGCAAGGGTAGACTTGACTAAGTCACTAACTTAACCAAGTATAGTTAGTTAGTGATAGATGAGCATCTTCTACCTATCTAGGTATGAAGTATTTAATGAAGATCTAAAATTAAAAATTTGATAAAAAAGATGAATTGTAGTTTCATTTTCACTGTGAATTCAAAGTTTTCTAAGGGGTATAGCATTCCTTGAGCTCCTAAAGTGATTAGATACAAGTTTTTTGAAGGAAATTCTTAGGAAAAGACAACTTCAAGACCTTCATCAATCGAGCATCATGGCAACATCTTCCAGTTCAAAGGTTAAGAAGGGTTCACAAATGTTGGTAAAAAGTTATGAATGTATTCTTCCACAATTCTAGATTTATCTAGTAATTTCCAAGGAGAAGGGTCCTCAAGGATCTCACTCATAGATCCCTCTAAAGGTACTTAGATAAAAGCATAGACCTGTGTCACACTTTTGTAAAGGAAAAGGCTAACAAAAGTATAACTATTCACCTTCAATGATATAATACTGGTATTATTATTTTGATTTTGAATATGAAGTAAACTAATGAAATGTGTAGAAATGGTTGAAGCTTAAGGTTAATTTTTTTAATAATTATTTGGAATAAGAAATGATATATTTTCCTAATTTAATAGATAATTTCTTAGTTGCTGAAAAATGCTAAAAATTAGGGGTTTAGTTCCCACCAAAAACTATATGGAAATAAATGTGTTTATATTTGAACTCAGACTATGTTATAGATAACACATATAGCTAGATCAATCAACAATAAAAATTGACTTTAGACCTATATTTTCTCTTTTATAGTGATTTAAATTTTAGCTCACCCCAATTGATATTTTTCATCTCCCACCACATTTTTGAAAACAAATCTATTCTAGCTAGAAGATAAATTGTACATTCTAAAAGAAGACTCTCTCCTCTAGAACATTATATAATTTTAAAAAAAAATTTGATATGATTTAATATTTTTCTTTCTCAAAATCAAATTTTTTTTAAGCATTAAAGTATTTGCTTGTAGAAATTTTTAATTACAATATACTATATCTAATTAAAACACTATAAACTATATATGAGAATATTCTTGACTTTAAGCTCTATAAAATGGTGTTTTATTTTACCAAAAAAATATCATTTGAAATAGTAATAGATATTGAAATGTCAATTTTCTGAAATAATAATATTTCTTTAGTAATTAGATAAAAACTAGTATAAAATATGCATTTAATAGACATTTCTAGTTGGAAAAGTGTGAGACCATATACAACTTAGCTAGAATGAATTTATCTAGATCATATGTTTGAGAAAAAATGATTTTTGGAGTCATTCTAATAAGTTAGCTTGAAAGGTGGCATATATTTTTACTTTTACCCATTCTTCATTCATGACATTAGATAATTTTATCATTGCTTTATTCAAGAACTAGGGAATATTGAGCTAGATCAGGCATATGCTACATTACACAATAATGATGTGCTAAAGCCAAAGTGCAAACATTTGGAGGTCAAGGGTTTGACCAACATCATTCACACACTAAGGAAATTATTGAGTAAAATGGATAATGCTTATATTAAGATGAGTTCATGATATGTAATTCTAGATGGAATAGAGCTATCCCATCACAAAGAAGCTGATTCATAAGATGACAAGCTATTTAATGAGAGAGAAATCTAAGGCTACTAAAAACCTAGGTTAGGTAGAACTAACAAAGTTAACCCTAGTTGAATGGGATGGTAGAGACATGAAGCTAAACAATGTGATAGACATGTAAATCAAGTTTGGAATCCATGTTATTATGCACAAAATGTACAAATCAAGCTGTGAAAACATCATGCCATAAGAGGCGGTAGACCTAGCATACAAGGCTATCAAGAAAAATTCTATATTTTGACCTAACTAAGTTTCAACACAGCCAACTAAGCAAGAACATAAAGAGTATTTAGGCCTCAAAGAACAACACATGAAAGTTTGGTTCACTCTTAGCCTATTTGTTCTTTTACATTCATTAATTACTTCCTTCAAAAGGAAATGTTCTTTGGAAGAAAGACAACCTAGTTTTGTATCAGATTGGGTGAAAACTTTGAATGCATCATGAATGCATAATTCAACAATTTCATAGAAAGGATGCAAAGTAGGCTTAGAATCCCTAAGAAACTTTTAGAGGATTATGAAAAGGACATATGTTTCCTAGTTTACTATGACATAGTTTATATACAATTAGTCAGATCTAATATTGCATGGGTAAAACCTATGGCATATGAGATGAATATTGATGATACAAAAGGAATTGTTGAGGCTCTCATCAATGAGCCTATGTACCCCAAGGCTACATATTATGGAACATATGATGAAGCTAAGATAGGAATTTAATATGATATTTAGATTCCTCAAATTCTCAAGAGACGAAAGAAGAGGCTAGAAAGCATTGTAAAGAAACTTGCCAAATTAGATTCTCCTCTCAAGCTCACTAAAGGAAAGGGTGATGATGTAGAAGAGGAAGATGATGAGGAATAATGAGAGGAAAGTGAAGAAGAAGAAGAAGATTTCGATGATACTCCTAAGATGAAGATGAAGACTCCATCAAAGCCTCTACCTAGAAGATCTATAATGTCTACTTCTATGATTACTACCTCCAAGTCAAGAAAACCAAGGAAGAAAGTAAAGCTATAGGATGAGGATGAAGATGGTGAAGATGAATAAAATACCCCAATTATATCTTTGAAGAAGGTACCCTCTACCTCTGAGAAATAATTGGAAAATACAACGGAAGGAAGGGATATGTTAGGATTTAAATACTTCAATTTTGACTCTAGAAGAAAAGAGGAGCATAAATAGATTGAGGAAGCATTAGTTGTGAAAATGGAAAATTTGAAATACGACCCTTCTGATCTTAAAGGGCATGCTCCTAAAAATATTCTAAAGGTTGCTTCACACCATTGGGAAAATGCATGAAAATTAGAGAAGGATATTAGAGAGAAGACCTTATGGGGTCTCATATCTAATCTCTCTAATAAAGAAATAGAGAAGCAAATGTCCAATAATGAAACCAAACACAATCTAAGATTAAAAAAATTTCAAGTTTTATAAATTAATATAGAAGATTTTTTTTATTCCACAAAAAATACATGAAAGAAAAGTTTTCATCTCAAGGAAGGAGCTCTTCCAAAGATTCAAACAATTGTGGATTCTAGTGCAGAGAAGATTGCAATAAAGTCATGACATCACTTTCCTCCAATCCACCTAATGTAGCATTTGAGAAACAATTAGTTGAGTTGAACATAGTTCAACCAAGCACTAAAGTGAAGATTTTCAAACCTTCACTAACCTGTACCCTAGAGGAAACCAAATAGGCTTCCACAGTCTCAACTGAGCTACAAAAATAGGACTCAGTTGATAAGGGAAAAGATACCATAACAAAAAATGGAACATAGTTCATGGTATTGATCTTGATGAGGAGATTGTAATCCCAAATTAGGACCAATCATATCTATGAGCTAAGGAAATGTACATTTTGGGAGAGATATGGAAGAAAAGAGAAAATAAATGAATGCTAATAGCTAACAAATATAGGAGAAAAATCTTGGAAGACATGAAAGAAACATTTCTAGATGCTCTATCTATAGAGTTAAGTGATTCCACTAACTTTACCAAGGAAATCAAAAATAAATTGGCCAAAGTTGACATGGACTTGAAGGATAGTACAAATTAGTTGGCACTCAAGCCTAGCTCGAGTTCCGTTTATTTTACAAAAACTAGATCCTTGATAGATCTTTAGGTAGAACTACTAAGGGAAGAGGCTAGAATAAGAGCAACATTGATTGATATACATGGTATGATACTTCCCCACATGGACATTATGTAAAAGTGAATGGATCATGGAAGGATGTTGGTTAATGACACATATCTATTAGTTGCAAATCATATGTATGAGTTATTAGTAGAGCTTTAGATTGATCTACATATATTGAAGGTGCTGCAAGATAATTGGGACAAGAATATCTTTCTCATTTTTGCATAACCTTGCAAATATTGGAGTGCCTACCCCTAGTTTGCATTTTTGCTATCATTGTCAAACTCTTTTAGGGCTAGTTTTATGTTGATGATTATTAGTAACATTGTTTTGAGATTATTAGATATTGTTTCAAATTTAGTTGATATATGATGAGATTACTTGGTACTTTATAGTTCATGTATATATGATGATTATTTAGTGATTTTAGTTATTGAAGATGATTAGTTAGATGGTTTATTATTATATGTGTTTTCTTATGGATACTTACCCCATACTTGCATGTGTATGGTGTGTGTTTTTATTTTCTTTATGTATGACCGTGTGTTTGATGTGGCTAAGGAAGGGAGTTGTAGTCACCTGCTAGTCGGGATCTACATGATGCACCACTTCTTGTCATTGCCTGTTTAGTTTAGTATATATTATGTATGTACATGCATGGGTTTTATGCAAGTTGCAAGTACCAGGTATCGACTTCCCTGAATTGCCAGGATGAGCATAACCTATCACATTATCTTAATGGTAAGAGAGGGGAGATAAATTCTCAAGTCCAAATCCCAACCCTTAAAGCCATTTGTCCTATTGGAAATTAGGACAAGTATCTAAGTTGAGTACTATCAGAATGTGTTAGTTGATGTAATTCATGATATTAACCCTTGGTTTGATTTTGTATGTATTTTGGCTATGACGGGTTTTCGTATTTTACCTTGTGAGTCTTTGGAGTATTTTCTATTAATTAAGCCTAATTAAAAGATTTAATTAATGGTTTAATTTAATTGAAAATTAATATGATATTTTAAAATTTATTTTATTTAATTGATTGGGAAATTAATTAAATAAAATAATTAAATTTGAAGATAAAAGTTATAATTTTAAAGTTGGAATGTGATAATATTTATTTAAGTTAATAAATATTTTAGCAATTAAGTTTTGAAAATAAATTTAAAAGTGGAAAAGATATTTAAATTATTAAAAGATTCTAGATTTCATGTGATTAATATATATATATATATATAACAAGTGGAGTTATTAAAGTGAGTGCATGAGATTTAAAAATAATAAATAAATTAAATTGAAAAGAGTAAAGTAAATATTAAACTAATTAAGGTGCATTATTTTAATATTTTCTCACATAGGAGTTTGCAAATTCTTGAGAGTTGTCATGTAGACAACACAGGAGTTTGTACTCTAAGTATGCACATGTTGTCTATACATAGGAGTTAGCATATTATTTGAGCACATGGTGTCTACAACATTCTAGACACCTAATCATGTTCATCTTCTTATCATGCAAGTTACGTGCTTAGTTGTCATGCTTATCTCCTAGTTCTTTCTAGACACATTCTAGATGCATCTTAGAGGCCTTTATATAGAGGCTCTCCTAGTGTGTATGGACAAGCTTAAATACATTCGAGAAACTCATATGCTTCTACATCTTCATATGTTTCTACAAGCACTTCTAGTCACTTTGGGGTTTAGTACTTGGAGGAATTGCGAATGCTAGAGAAGGAAGGGATTTTTCTATGGACTTTTGAGGCATAGAAAATTTGCATTAGTAACCAGGTGCACTCATGATTTTCACATATTCCATTTGTACTCTTTCTCTTCCTGTCTTCTTCGTGTCAGTTATACGTGTTTGAATATTCTCTGTGATTGAATCTGCAATTTTGAAATTGGAATCTAGATATGTATGTTAATACTTATTTGGTTGTGAAGAAAACAATAGAAAACTCTAGTTTTAATTTAAGGAAGAAAATTAGTTCTAAATCAGGTTTGGGTTTGAATTAGAATCAAATTGAGAAATAGATTTGAAAAGGGTTTCAAAATTTATAGTCAGCCTAATAGGTGGAATATTGGGTATAGTTAGAGATCCATTATTTTAAAAGAAAATTCATAATTTAAAGAATTAGAAAGCCCTTCTTATTTAAAAGTTATATATGTGATCTCTTTTTAAATATATAAAATCTGCATACTTTTATATATAAATATAAATATATATATACATACATACATACATACATACATACATACATACATACATACATATATATATATATATATATATATAAACATATATATATACATATACATATATATATCTATATATATATATATATGTATATATACATATGTATATATACATATACATCTACATATATATATGTATATGTATATATATATATGTATATATATATATATATATGTATATATATATATGTATATATATATATATATATGTATATATACCTATGTATACATACATACATACATACATACATACATACATACATACATACATATCTATATATATATATATATATATATATATATATATATATATATATATATATAACGTTGTAATACTGATTGAAAATTTGTATATATATACATATGTTATTAAAAACGTAGTGGAGAAATTTATATAAAATGGGTCGTAGTGAATATCCAATGTCGATTGAGAAATGCTTTTAGAAAAAAATGTTATTTGAAAACACATTTTAAAAAATAATAATAATAATAATATTGGGGAGGGGTGGGTTTACCCACCCCCTACCCCCGTCACCTTCATAGGCTACAGCCGACGGTCGCTCGTACTACTGTCGCAGGCCTGCGACAGGGTACAGGGGTCACACAATACTTTTGACAACACGAACAATGATATATATATCACTGTATAAATTGCTTTCCATATTTTTAAAAGCACAGTAATATGATTCAAATTTTATATTAATATATATATATATATATATATAAAACAAAGAAATTTGAATATTCAAGTTAATTAAATTTTAAGTAAACAATATTGTTTTATAATTAGATTTAATAAATTTATTTAAATATTTTTTTTGGGATTTTAAGTACCCAATTATTTTGGGGATTCTTGAAATTGCAAATTGACTTATTGAAAATGATAAATGATTTAAAAGTATTAATAATAATTTGTCTATTATTATTAAAAAGGGGGAGATATTAATATAGTTTTATAGAGTTAGAATTTAATAATTAACTTAATTAAATTTAGTTTAATTAAGGTTAATCATAGAACATATTATAAATTGAAGTTTTTGAATTATGCATTTATTGTCTAAATAATATTGCGTTCAATAGAATTGCTAATTGATTATTGGAATTCAATGGTTAAGTTACTTAAGATCGAAATTGAATGGGGGGTTAAACTTAATCAATCCAACTATTTAAACGAGATACCCATAGGGTAGCAGAGAGCTTCTCGCTTGTTAATAATCATTGAATTATTAGATATGATATTAATAATTAAGTTATGCGATAGAGTCTTAATTGAAATGATTATCGATAATACAAATTTGTTAAGGAAATATTAGTGTTCATTAAAAGAGTGACGAATGTGGTCATTATAGATTTATTAATAAGATTTCCAATATAACTTGTTATTAAATAATAAGTAGTCATTATTGAACTATTAATATTGGAGAATTGGATTATGGTAGGCCTTTCACTTACAAATTATGGCTAGTTATTAATTGGGTCGTTGAAATGGATATGTAATTATTAATTTAATTAATTAATTAGAGTTAGTTAAATTTAATTAATAATTAAGTTATGTAAGAAAGTTTTAATTGATATGCTAATATCGATTCCTCTAGCGAAGTTGTGATGTATTTACATCGAAGTTGACAAGTCATACTCTCATGACTATAATAATGACCTTAGGTATTTTAATGATTGTTAGTGATGATTTAATCAAGAGACTTAAGTTTTAG
The DNA here is from genome assembly GCA_028749045.1 of Cupressus sempervirens. Taxonomy (NCBI): domain Eukaryota; kingdom Viridiplantae; phylum Streptophyta; class Pinopsida; order Cupressales; family Cupressaceae; genus Cupressus; species Cupressus sempervirens. The sequence continues at coordinate 279,158,535 of CM053793.1, read as the reverse complement.
TGATATTTAATTGAGTTTTAATCAAGAACTATTAGAATGATATAGAGTCATGGATTGTGTACGTTATTAATTAATTTAATTATGATTAATTCAAAGATTGATAACTGGCTTTCTTATAATTTAAAAGAATAATGATCCTTTGGTTTTATTTAGAGAAGTTGAATTAATGATAAGGAAGAGTTATTCAATTAGTAACATTGATCTTAGCAAAATAAAGCAAAAGATTTAATTAAGGGTCAATGAAGATTAGTTTAATGAGTAAATATTTATACTTCAGTTATTCTTAGAATGTAATTTTAAATAATGGAAGGATAATGTTATCGAGGGAGCAAATGGGTTGACTTGTAGGTCAAATGATTAATCTTATACACTTGAAATGTATTTGCAAATGAAAACTGAGACCTCCACACTTAATTCAGCAATGTAATTTAGCAAACCAAAAAGATGTGCTTGCATTGTGTTTTCTCTATGATTCTTGTTTTCGGTTTTTGGGTTGACTAGTGTTGACTAGTTATAGGACGTCTACCAGAGGCTTGGGGGTTATGATTGTGATGTCACGATGATGTCTTTTGATTCTGATCTTTATAAACTCAACCATGGTAATGTGATGGTATGCTCTATGAAACATTTGTAATTACTGATTATTATTTCTTATCAGTCTTCTTGAGTGAAGCTGAGTTATATGTATCTGAGACACTTGACTTAACCATTTATGAGTCATCGATCAGTTATCCTTGGATTAATTTCTAGTTGCCATGATGGGACTGAAGTATTCATTGATTTCTTGATGATGTCATGTTGTGACATGTTTGACTCAACCATTTTGGAGTCTTCGATCAGTATGATTTTGAGATATTTTTGGTTATTGAGAACCAATGATTATTGTGATCATCAGTGATACCTTCATTTTCCAATAGAGAACTGTTGTGGTCACGATCATGTTAGAAAGGTTAATCTTCCCTTGGATGTATTAATTGGGATATTCCAAGGATCCCTAAATGTAGTTTGTCCTATTGTACACATGTGGAGGACATGTCATTGTTTTTCCTTTATTCCACATGTGAGGACAACTCTTTTTTATTCCTTTATTAAGGAATTTAGTTTATCCTCCTTAAGAGGATTGTGACACTTTGCACACACCTATTATGAATGTGGCATTCATAGAAATGGGAGTTACACATGCAACTCCTTTCTCATCTCTTAATAAGAGATGCTCCTCCTTCTTTCTTCTTCACTCTTAGCACTTGATATTATTGTATTGAGCTATTTTGCTCCAACACACTCTCTCTCTCTTCTCTAGGCATTTGCCTTCATTCATAATACTCACAAGGGGTTTTCTTTGCTTTCCCCTTATAAATCCTGGTCTCCATTGTTGAACCATCTTGGTGTATGCTCTTGGATTTTGCTTATCTCATGGTAACATTGTTTCACACTTAAATTACTTGGATTGTTTCTCGTTCCTTGCTCAATCTTATCGTTTCTTACAGATTATCTATGGATGCTTTTCATTTTCTCATGGAGATTTGATGCTCTTTTTATGGATTATTTTTTGGTAATTCTTTCTAGTCACTTGTATAGGACTGGGGTGATTTTGTGATTTATGATTCCATGAGCTTAGGGTAAGTTATCTACTTGTAGTGTCGAGAAGTGGCTTGCAATGGGGGTTGAGGCCCTAAGTGGCTGCCAGGGAAACTCATTGTAAGTTTTATTAATAATTGAAAACATTTGCACTAGATGAGGATTAAATGAATCTAACAAGATAATTTTATGTTCTTGCCCATGCCTCAAGTGCTAGTATAGACTAGGATGGGAGTAGAGAGAATTCTTTGTTCCAACCTTGCATTCCATAGTATGCCTCGTCAGTACGAGAGGATAATAGTGGCCACATAGGGATCACTAGGGAGTTGGGTTCTATTGAGAGGCTATCAGTGTAACTCTAGCGTGATCCATGTGATGACACTTTCCTGCTTGCATAGTAGGTTTCCTATAGGTCTTTGTTGTGCATTTGGGAACTAGATGTTGGTTTGTGATTGAAACCTTTGAGTTAGTATACTTTTAGGATTCTTGGACTTAGAGAGTATTTTTACTTTGCATTTTGTTAACCTATTTGGGACTTGAGATTATCTCCTCAGCATGGTGGGAGTGGACCATTTAGGTTCCACGCAGTCGGGTGGTAGTGCATTTCCACTCTTATCATTTGAGATCCATTCAAGACGTTGTGGCTGGAGTACTCTTTGTTGGTACTTATCTTCATTCTATTCATGGATTATGATGGTGGACATGTATCCTTATATTGGTGATTAGTATATGACAGATGATGTTGTTTACTTGCCTCATGCTTTATGTTACATGATTATATATCTTATGCTTTGTTTTACATGTTAGATTACTTTCTGCATATGATGTATTATGTTTAGGAGTGACATTCCTTCTATGTTAATACTGATGATCTCTTCAGTGATTTGGAATATTACGCATGGAGGGATGGCTAGGACCCACGATGGTCTAATGATGCTATTTACAGTTGGGAGGAACTGTGCACTTAGTTATTTATGTTTGTGATATATGGTTATCTGATATGATGGATGTTTATATCTTTTGTGATGATGTATCATGTATGACATGTGGTTTCATTTACTTTAATTGCATCATGGATTAATATTGGATGATGATGTATTCTATTTACATGGATGTTTATTCTTTTAAACCTTTTCATACCCTGTGGCATGTACAGTGGATGATTGAGCAAACTAAAATGTAAAATTACAAAATGGACACTTGTATATTGTTTAAGTACATTGGTTGTATCGTTATTATTTTATGAGGTTGGGATGCTAGATGAATAGTTAATTTAGATGTGATTCAATGTTAAAGGATCCTTAAGGAATGTAACCTATCATGTATATATGTTATGTTTACTTTCAGTTGGATATTGTTATTGCTTTCGCTACTATGTTATTTATGGTTTAATTTCATGTTTAAAAAAAAAAAAATTTGTTTGGTAAACTTAGCAAAATTTTAGATTAATTCTTTGGATCCCTTGGCGGGGCATTACAAATATTTTTGGAATTTGTAACAAAAACAAGGGGGAAAGAAGATGTTCAAAGAGGAAAGAAGGTGTACAAATGGGGAAAGTATATAGAGAAAGTAAAATGTACATATTTATACATGTAAAGAGATAAATGCATAATAAGGAGAAAATATGTAAAATAGGAAAAATATGTAAAAAGAAGAAAAACAAAAACAATTTTGAAAAATCAAAAATAGAGCTGTTAGTTCAAACCAAGTTGCAAAGTTTTTAGTGCAAACTAAGCTATAGAATGGAGCATACTCAAAGGGGGGATTTGACTAAAGGATTTTTTTGGATCATGAGTATGATAAGTGGTTTTTAAACTACCAAAGAGGGAGATTTTTTATCTCATTGCAAGATATATTGTCAATTAGTGTAAAAATACTTAGTCATAATGGATGGACAATAATATCCGAGTTACTAGTATGTAATGTTAACCATGCTTATAAAGGAACCATGAAAACAATATTAACTATATAGGAAGTAAGTAATGTCAACCATGTTGTTGTGTCAATGTCAATGTCGTTGAGTTGACAATGTCTACTGAGTTCTAGTGTGATCCAAATTAGCAAAGTAGTTTTGTTCCAAAGTGATAATCAAGTTGACAAAATAGTGCAAATTGAGTCAATAGTGTCTACTAAGTGATTAGCATGAATTGAGCATCTAGTATAAGCCAAGTGCAAGAGTTAGTGAAGGTGAAAATATTTCCTGAGTATCTTCAACATCACTCGAGTAAGCCATTGGACCCGAGTTACATCACTAAGCCTACTTCATAATTGTTTTCAAAATTAGTTATGTAGTAGCTAACTTATGAATGAAATATTTAGATGGATATAAGTATGATGTATTTTTTTAATCAAATATGATATGATATGTAAGATATGTGATTGAATATTAGTGAATATGGAAGAACATATTGTTTAAAGGCTATGATTAGTCCAAGGAAAACAAGAGACTCGTCTATCACAATTAGGTGATCAATTTAATTCAAAGGATCTTCATCACCAATTAGAGTTCCATTTTAGAGATCAATACACTAATTAATCCTAACAAGTGCATCAGTCACAAATCCTTTAATCAGGTGGACCTAACAACCATATGTAGAAACTCCTAACATAGTACATAACTATATTGTATAAATCCTTTCACAAGGTGGACCTAACAGTCCTTATTGCTCTTAACTAAGTAAGATCATCATAAGTGATCATTTTTAAGCCTTAACAAGCCAACTTTATTATTGTAGTAGTGAAGCATTATGGGTGTCATCCCTGCCCCAGTTTTACCTTCTACTTAGAGGGTTTTTCGGTTACCAAATATTGTTTTATGGTGTTGTTACTTGATTGCTTTATGTTTCATGCATAGAAGTAGATAAGACAACAAAATAAAGTGGTTTAGTTAAAAGAAGTTTTAGTGGTTCCCTCCCCCCCAGTCACCTAGCTTGCATTACATTTCCAACAAGTTCATCTTACCATCTACAAAATAACCCAGATAGAAAGGGTAAACCAAGTGCTAGAAGACCTCTTAGTAGTGCATGGCATGGATCGACAATATTTGTGGGCAATGTATCTTCCTATGGTTGAATTTATATAACAAATCATATTAATATGCTATTAAGATGACATCTTTTGAGGCTTTGCATGGGTGTAAGTGTAGATCCTTTATACGTTGGAAAAAAATGAGGACCAAACCATTTTTAGGCCTGAGATGCTTCTAGAGATGGAGGAATAGGTATTTCAAATTTGTCAAAGGTTGAAGAAGGAAAATGACTATTAAGAAATTTATACAAATGCAAATAGGATTGTGAGGAAATTTTTTGTGGGAGAAAAGGTTCTCCTGAATGTTAAACCACAAATAAATACTATCAAGTTTGATTTTAATGCCAAATTATCCCCTAGATATGTGGGACTCATTTAGGTGGTGGAAGTCATAAATATTGTAGTGTAGAGAATTACCCTACCTCTAGGCCTTACTAGAATGCATAATGTATTTCATGCTTATTATCTTAACAAATATGTAACCAACCCTAAACATGTTATAAAATAGAATCTCTTGTAGGTAAAAGATCCAAGGGTGGTTGAAATAGAACCACTCAAAATACTTGAGGAGTGTAATGTTCACTTATGGAATTGAGATATCACTTAGTGCAAGACTAGTATACTAAAGAGAATGCTACTTGGGAATATTATAATGAAATCTTCCAAAAATTTCCACATCTTTTTTGTAAGAATTTTCCTAAGGGAAAAATTCACCCAGGAACTAAGAACTCAAACACAAGCACACAGTAGACCAAAGTAGACAGAGTATGATCAGAATGATAATACATTCAATAACTTGATTCAAGAGTACACTAGGAGTGCCTGAATATAAAGGCCTCAGTAGAGATTCTAGAATGTCTAGTAATCAGCACCATGAAGTGTCATACAACCAAGCACATGTGCACTAGATATGGGTTATCCTCCATTAAGAACAAAAGTAAGTGCGGCGATGAGAGGATAAGCCTACAAGGGTGTGACACACAAAATAGTGTTGTCGACACCATGTGCTAAAATAGAGTTGTGTACTCCTGTGTTGTCTACATGACAACTCAAAAGGTGTGCAAACTCCTAAGTGTCTCACAAATAAAAATAATAAAATAATGCAAAATAATAAAATAATGCATTAACCTAAGTAAACTTAAGTAAATGTAATAAGTAAATACTTATTTACATCAACACCCCCCCTTAAGTGTAACTTAGCGGAATGCCCTTAAGCTTACAAACTAGGATGAAGATGCAGAATGGGTCCTAGCTACTAGGCCATATTAGGTACCCATGTACATAATGCAAATGCAATCTCCCATAAACCGAGGAAAGAGGGAAAAACTCATGGGAAAAACCCTCCCCCAAAAAGAGAGATAAGAAAGGATGCATCGATGGATGGAGTAATCAAGAACCCCCCATTACGACATACATCCAGTATATACATAAGAGAATAAGTGAAGGAAGAGAGATAGAATAGCTGCCCCAACGCCGCCCCCCCCCCCCCCACCCCCAAGAGAAGAATGCCAACAAGTGAAAGACGCTCCAATGAAGAAGCTGGTCCAAGAATGCAAAAAAGTGTTCCTCCCCTTAGGAAGAAACAAAGGCAAAGGTACACTCCTGAAGATGTATGCTAGTCCTAAAACTTTCTCAAATATCCCTGTACTGATGCTGAAGTTCACCCCTTCCAACTATGCTGAAAAGAACGAATGTAGATCTGGCAAGGATGTCTGTTGAACCTGTGCCACTAAACCATTTGTCTCCTCAACTAAAAAAGAGACATCCACTAATTGCTATTCATAAGGATCCACAATCACACCAACATGAGAAGATTAATCATGTAGAGAATGGACATGAGGGTCAGAGTGAGCCCTCGCAACAATGTAGAAGAATCATCATCAATGAGAAGATGTAAGTCCTCAAGTTTGTCTCCTAAATCAACTAAAGCTAGAGCTAGAAGATGAGATGTACCGTGATAAGATGGACCTTTCACTGTGGCAATATAAGTACATGGACTGGACTAATGTGACCTCTCATTGAAACTGTCGATAGAACCCCACGTGTCTAAACTTGTTGAAGCACTATCGCTGGTGTCACTATCAGTTTCCACTATGTATGAGGTGTGAAGAGGAAGAGAGGATAAGCTCAGAGAACTTTCCTCAAAGTGGACATCCTTTTCCACAAAAATCTCATGAGTCTCTAGATCCATAAGTCTATAAGCCTTCACATTGTCTTCATAACCAATAAAGGTACAAGGCCTAGGTACCAGTGCCTTGCAACTCCTGGAAGATAGGTTTGCCCATGCTGGACAACTAAAGACTCTAAGGTGACTCACAACTAGTTTTCTGCCGTACCATGCCTCAAAAAGAGTCTTACCATCTAAGGCTGGATGAGGAGACATGTTAAGTATGGGAGTAGCATTGCTAATGGCTTCAACTTCAAGTGTAGGATTGAGAGACTTGGCCTTTATCATGTAACTTGCCATGGTCTTGAGAGTCCTAATCCTCATTGCCGCAACATCTGTCTTGTGCGAACTGAATGCTAGTGAGTTTTGAAGATCAATCCCCTCAATTTTGCAAAAGTTCTTAAGTCTTCTATTAACATATCTATTCTCATTGTTCACCCTTAAGACTTTGATGGCTTTCCTTGAATTTTGTTCAACATGATTCTTTAATTCTTGAAGCTTATGAACCACTTCATTCTTGTGATGAAGGAAGAAGACCCAAGTGAATCTAGAAAAGTCATTAACAAATATGAATGTAGTGACCTTAGCTGACTGAAGTCACTACAAAGGGTCCTGTTAATGCCATGTGAACTAGCTGAAGAACAACTGGAGCTCGAGAAGACTTCCCTTTATCATACTTTACCTTGAGATTCATATCCACTGAACAAGATGAACATTCTCCCTTAGAAAAATTGATGTTGGGTAGACCTTTGACCATGCATTTTGAGCAAAGTTGCTGAAGGGAGTGGAGGTCAAGGTGACCAAACTACTCATGCCATAAGTTGATGTTTAAATTAGAGTGAGTTAAGAAGGCTTGAGAGGGACTATTTGGTACAAAGTAGAGGAGGAGTATAACCTCTTGTCATCATTGACTTTCCCCACTGCTACCAATGAATCATCTTTAAGACTTCACGCCATCACTAAATCTGGAAGGAACTCAACCTTGTGACCATCTCCAAGGTGAGTGATTTGGTAAATTGATAGGAGATTAGAGCTTAGATTTGGAACATAGAGAAAATCTTTGAATTCCCCATCTTCCATTTCTACATGTCCTTTCCCTTCAACTTCTATCTTAGCATCATCTCCCACAAAGATGTGTGGTACCTTTGACTGCTTCAATGAAAAAAATTCTTCCCTTGAAGAATCCATATGGTAAGAGGCACCTGAGTCAAGTATCCATTTTGAAAAAGAACTTGTGTTTTCCATAAGTGCTTGATCTTTACCTTTTGAAGAGGTAGGAGTAGAATCCTTGGAAGTACCTAGCACTTGAATCTTGTTCTTCTTGAGTAGATTTTCTAACTCATCGATTCTTTTTTTCTTGCAATGATGCTTGTCATGATTTGGCTTTTTGTAGTATGCACAAAAGAGTTTGTCATTCTTTTCATTACTTCCCTTCTTGTTTGAAGAAGAATTGCCTTGTTGAGAGGAGTCATGTTATGTCTTAGATTGTGTTTTCTGCTTCCACTGCTTCTTCTTCTTGTTGCTTTTTCCCCCTTGACTCTATTTGTGATCATCACTAGCCATTAAGGCTTTGGTATTAGATGACTTGAGAAGTCCAAAATCCACCAAGTGAGATTGTTCAACAATCAACATGTCTGTAAATCCATCAAAGGAAGGCTTCAGGTAAGCAAATCCCATAGTTAACCTGTGAGTATTAAAACTCGAAACAAAGTTGGTGTACTCAAAAGGTAACTTCTTCAGGATGTGATGAATCAACCTGTCATCCTTCATGGGATTTACACAATCTTTAAGAAGTGCCCTTTACTCATTGGCTTTGATGATGTAATCTTGAATTGTGTCATAATTCTTAGGATACAAGAGAAGTAGACCATCCTCAATTTGAAATCCCTTTTCTTCATCCACTTTACCATACACCTATTCAAGTTTATCCCAAGCTTCTTTAGATTCTGAACAATTTTTAATGTGAAAGAGAAGATCCCCATGTACACAACTCCTGATAACATCTAAAGCATGATGGTCTTATCTTTTCCAATCAATGAGTTCTTTTGCATCAGTAGGTTTGGTAATTGTACCATCAACATACAAACTATATCCTTTTTCCATTAATTTACTCCATGCAATATCTTTCCATGTAGAATAGTTGCGTGAAGTTAGAGGAAGACATTTAAAACCCATGATGCAGAAATGAAAAGAGCACAAAATAGAGACACAAGAACATAGTACACACCTCTCCTTTTTACTCAATCAAAAGACCCCCCCAAAAGAGATGTTGACTTTCTAATTTTTCTTTTACAACTGCCTTATGAGGCTGAAATCTATCACTTAAGCATTATAGCTTAGTTTTACAACAATTCTGAAAAACAACCAAAGCTTTACAATGCCAAAGAAGGCCTAATTCTAAAAGTGAGAAACTGGTCCATACAACCCTAGAATATGACTTTAGATTTGGAAAGTAGACAAAAAGAAACACACTTTCAAAAAAAACAAAACCTAAAAAAGTGACTAGATGTGCTCGTACGGAGCTTCTGAAGTTGCAAAATGTAGGATTATGCAGGTACAATCACAAAAAAAGGCAATTTCTGCAAAATCTATGCACCAAAACCAGAAAATAACACCACCACTGGAAAATTTAGAAAACTTTACCTGATTTCAAAAAAAATTACACCTGAATCCAAGTCCGAATGTCTAAGTTACGAGCTCGCAAAGTTAGGCTACCAAACTAAAAAGCAATCTAGAGAGGGGTCTGGAGGAGAAACTATGAGTCTAAATTTGATGGTCAAATGGCTGTCACTATAGTTATAAACTACCTAGAAATGACGTTCAGACGGGTCTCAAATTTAACTCAGCAAAATGATGACATTAGCAAACTAGTCAAGCCCACTGGATGACGTGGCAGGCTGAGTAACCATCTGTATTGTACGAATATGACACGTTTCAAAATTTTGTATGCTGACATGTCATAGATGGCTAGATTCCACGTAGCACGTGGCACATGGCAATTCTAGTGTGTAGAGAGGGCAAACACGTGTCAATAGTGAGTTGGCATGGGTGTATTAAATAACGCCATGTGTCACAATTTAAATCACGGCTTAGAATGTTGTGTGGCATTTTTATATTGGGCAGCAGTAATTTGCGGGTGGGAGACACTATTCAACATGTCGCAATATTTAGTGCATTGCCAAAAGTCATGTTGACATCATCAAAAACTTGCAACGTGGGCAGGAAAAGCTTCGCACGGGGTTCAATGAATAGTCATGATAAAATTTGTAAAAGCCCTTGTCAAAATGTTTAATGCATGCTAAGATCCCATCACTACCGAGAGGATGATTGCCTGCTCATTGTCAAAAAATAGAAACTTGTGTTGGTAAATAGATAGTGAGCGGAGTACTGTGTGATCGTCCGGGAAATGTTTTCAACACCACTGGAAAACCCTGCTCATGATGCTAAAAGATTTGGCATTGTGGCTGCTGGGGTTTAACAAACATTTTGGGTGAGAGGGTCTACAGAGTACTAGAAACCACGTGCTTAGTCCCACATTGGTGGGGATAGGTAAGCTAGCGTTCTTTAAAAGAAACCTTCCATAGAATGAAAATAGAAAAGGAACCACCGCTGATATGTTGTGGGCCGCCAGTGAAGTGTGCAGATTTAATTAAAAAAACCTCCTGTGACACAAACAATAAACCTCCAAATTGGTAGATCCAGGGTGTCACTGCCTGGGTCTATCAAAAAAAAATTCTCTTCTATGTGCCTGAAGGGCAAAAGAAATTCCAAAAAATATGAGAAAAATAATAGATCTGAAAATGAATTAATTGAATCTGCGAAAAATGACCATACCCATATTGTAAATCGGGCCTCCAAGTTCTGATTTGCAAATTTTTTTTGCCTTACAATCAACTTTGGGCCAAGGTAGCCAAGTTTATAGTCGATTTTCACTGGTTCAGCGTTCCGGATGCAATGGCGAGGTTAGATCTAGCTCTACACACTCCCAATTTTTGCAGCACTCCGAATTCAAGCTAAGGTGTTGAAGCAAGTGTGGTCTTGAATGGCTATGTGATGAGAAAGTCTCCAACTTTCTCTGATACCATGTAAGAATTTTCCTAAGAGAAAAATTCACCCAGGAATTAAGAACTCAAACACAAGAACACAGTAGACCAAAGTAGACAGAGTATGATCAGAATGACAATGCATTGAATAACTTGATTCAAGAGTACACTAGGAGTGCCTGAATATAAAGGCTTTAGTAGAGCTTCTAGAATGCCTAGTAATCAGCACCATGAAGTTTCATACAACTAAGCACATGTCCACCAGATGTGGGTTATCCTCCATTAAGCATGGAAGTAAGTACAATGATGAGAGGATAAGCCTACAAGGGTGTGACACACAAAATAGTGTTGTAAACACCATGTACTAAAATAGAGTTGTGTACTCCTGTGCTGTCTACATGACAACTCAAAAGGTGTGCAAACTCCTAAGTGTCTCACAAATAAAAATAATAAAATAATGCAAAATAATTAAATAATGCATTAACCTAAGTAAACTTAAGTAAGTGTAATAAGTAAATACTTATTTACACCAACATTTTTCTAAAAGCTTGAACTATGAATAAATTATGATTCATTTTGATACAATGATATATATGTTATTATTGGAATATTATTATTATTTATTTATTTGGAAAGCTCATCAAGGATGATGAAAAACCAAGGGAATGGTATGTTACATCCTAAATTCTTCTTAATTAAATATTTTTCTTTGAGTCATTGATATTTTTTAAGTTGGTTGACTCGTAGATTAATTAAACATTATAGTCTCATGTGAAATAGAAAAATTAATTATTTTTTATAATTTCATGGAAAGTGATATGGTGGTAAACTATTATGATGTTATATGAAAATGACTAATAGTTATAGTAATCATGATTTTATAATGAGGAATATTTTATTATCATGGTAATTCACTTTTATAGGAGTGTGACAAAGGGGGGAAGCATTTCTAGAGAGGGAATTGTGTTGAGACACCATTCCACCTATGGACATATAGATATGAATTCTAACCACCAAGGTTAAGAGGTTAATGACTAGGTAAGCAAGAGTATATTGTGGACTATCTCAACACACATCTATTATAAAATAGAAGAGAACTAAGAATTGATTAAAAACTAAGAACTAATGTATAACCTTATAAATAGGAATGATATTAGAGCTTTCATGTCTTAATATAATAATAGCCAAGTATCTACATATACTCACATGTATATAAACATATATGTATGCATGCATAAATTAAAATGATATGTACGTGTGTGTGTGTCTAGATATATATGCATGTGTGTGTGTGTGTGTGTGTGTGTGTGTGTGTGTGTGTGTGTGTGTGTGTGTGTGTGTGTGTGTGTGTGTGTAGTTATAGTTATAATTTGTTATTAGTTATGTGTATGTATGCATAAAATTTAGTTATTTTTAGTGGGAGAAAAGGTTCTTCTAAAACTTAAATCATACATAAATACTATCAAGTATGATAGTAATGCCAAATTAGCCCCAAGATATGTGGGACTCTTTTAGGTGTTAGAAGTAAAAAATCATGTAGCGTACATAATTGCCCTACCTCTAGGCCTTACTAGTGTGTGGTAAAATGATGACACACTTCTATGAATCGTTATATGCAAGATTTATCAAGAATGAGCTCTCAAATGGTGACTCATAGCTCTATATTCATGAAGTGCAAAGTTTTATAATGGAGACCCTTAGTTTATACCTAGTTTGTGCCCATCCAAGTAAACCATAAAACTAGAAGTTCAAAGAGGAAAGAAAAGAGTGCTAGTTTACATGATCATCAAATATGCATGCAAATGAAAATGGAAATTATTCTATATGATAGCAACACATAAAAGCAAACTAATCCATGAAAGAAAATGAAAATGCAAGATTATTATATGAAAGGAAATATAAATCTAAAGTGCAAGATTAATCTAAATGGATTGACATGGATGCATGAGAGAATAAGAGAAGAAAAGAGAAGTTGCAATGTCCAAGCTCAAGTGCTCAAGCTCACCTCCAAAATCACTCTCCAAACCTACAACATAACAAGAAAATCTTTGATCTATGAAAATGAGAAGGAGAGGGCTCCTTATAAAGGAAAGTGTGAAGACGAATGCATCCTCAAGAGCAATGTGGGATAAATTTCTAAAAAGGCAACTAAGGGGAAAAATCCCGCCACTTAGAAAAATGTGCTAAAAAGGAATCTTTATTAATTTTTATTTGATTTATTTAACTTATTTTTTCTTTTCATCAAAAAAGAGCTTTAAGTGGGATTTATTTATTTAATTAAAAGAGGAATTTTATTTTAACTAAATAAGATAAGATAATTTAATTAAAAGAACGATTTTAATTAAATAAGATAAAATTATTTAATTAAAAGAGATATTGTAATTAAATAAGATAAAATAATTTAATGAAAAGTGATATTATCTTTTAATTAAATAAGATTACATTATTTATATAAATGGAATTCTTTCTTTAATTATATAAGATTATTGATGAAATGATCAAACCTTGGGATATATTGAAATAATTAAAGTAATTATGATTTGATCAAGAAAATTGATTTGAATTGAAACTATTATAAGGCATTGATTTAGGAAATAGATAAATTTATTCCATCATTTGATAAATTAAAGAATGGGATCCAATAGTTTAGGTGACCATTTAGGGTGCATACATTTTTCCTTATTTGACTAATGTGTGACATTTATGGGAATACATGTAGTTAAAGAATATAGTTGGAGTATGAGATCAATTTGGGATTACAAAACAACCCTTACATGTGATTGATGGATATGAACACATCAAGAAAAATATAAGTTGATTGAAAAAGACAAGGTCAACACCCATATAAATAGGTAATTGACATGTTCAAGATAAGAATCTCAAGCAAGGTTGCCTCAAGTGGAGTAATTGATAGGATTGATAAAGTTCAATCAAGGATTGAAGTTTGATAGGTATTTCCCACTCATGATCAAAATTGAATGAAATAAAACTAAATATAAGGTTCTTGATCTAAGATGAATGATATAAGAATCACAGAATCAACCATCAAGTATGAAAGATTATGCCCCAAGGTTTAATTAGAAGAATAGAAGTAGGGTGGAAGCAAATGGAAGATATAATTGTGAAAGAGGTGGAAATAAATGGAGAGAAGACATATCATTTTCCTTAAGAAAGAGAATGCCCCAAAATCAATCAACTATTTAAGATAGAAAATTTTGATTGAGATCATGAAAGAAGATAAGGAAATGAAGATCAAAAGATGACAATAGTTGATTAAAAGTCCACAAGAAAGATGAAGGAAAAAAATCCCTCTCAAACTCATAATGTAGCCTAAATATACAAATTAACATGAAGTCTAACAATGCAAGCTACAATGAAAATGCAAAGGTGTACTTGCAATAGAGAAACTGTAACATAGGATTTTGTGTTCATTATTCATTAGAGAATGTGAAGGAACTTATTTTCATCATTAGGCCATTATTAACGAACATTGAAAAACCATACAGTAATCACTAGTCACAAGTGCAACTATGAAGATATGAATGTGATTTATATGAGATTGGAATGTGGAAAGAATATAACATAAGCATCAAAGACATAAAGGTCAAGATGACTTTGATGTTATCTTACCCAATTTAATGTAGCAAAACCATGCTCAAATGAAGACATAGATGTCAGAATGATGATAAGAGTGGTTGTGCAAAAATAATCAGGGATGATTCCTTAAATTTCCTAAGTGTTTCAAGGGGACAAAAAGAGGCACTCTAGAGTTTCAAGACTAGACCCACAAGAATAAAACAAATAAAAATACACCCCATGTCCCAAGTCCTCTAGCTATGCATACTTGAGAGACTTGTTAGACAACCTAACACTCAATGAAAATCAATAATAGTCAACACAAAAAAGAAAAGATCATGACATAGCTCAAGCATTAAATATTGTGTTTAAAAATTTATGTTAACTAATACTAAGTTTTGAGGATAAAGATCAAATGCTTGCAACTAGGTAGTATCACATGACAAAATTGGGTAAGAACAAACTGATAACTGTTGAAAAAAAATCAACTTTAGGGGTTGTATTGAAAAATATAGTTGGGGTGGTATTAAAAAACACCATTTTTGAGGTGTTCTAAAGACTAATGCATCGAAAAGACCAAAGATAATATTGTTATTTTTTTTTTAAAGATATATCAAAGTGCCTATTGCTAGATTTTCACTAAGATGGTCATTTTTTCAAGACATTTTCTAATTTTTAGAAATTTTGATAATATATCATTTTTTGTCTTTTTCTTAGGATCAATAAGTATGTACAAAGGTTTCCCCCAAAATACAACTTCTTTAGGTGGAAGAGATTGATGAGATCAAGGAGTTTCTCTCCCATTGATGTAGATAGTAAATAAGCACTTGACCCAAAAGCTATTGAAATGATGTAATGTCCAAGCCAATTAGTTTCAAAGTTTTCTTTTTGAGCCCTATGCTATTGAGTCTTAGGATTTTCACATAGGACATGATCTCCCACTTGGAATTATATAGGGGAAACCCTTTTTTTGAAGGCTTTGGACATGTACTTTTGATAAACCCTCATATGGTCAAATGATGCTTGATATTTCTCATCTAGAGGTTCTAACACTCAAAGTCTCATGGCATGGTAGTATTAATCTATTACTAGACCTCTGAGGGAAACTCTAAGTGTAGGAATCTCAACCTCTAAAGGTAACACTACTTCACTGTCATATGTAGGGGAAAAAGGAGTAGCCCTAGTAGGAGTGGAAATACTTGTTCTATAGGCCCACAAAGATAGGTTTATCTATAAGTGCCAATCTTTACCACTCTTACAAATTGTTCTATGTAGGATTTAAAGAATGGATTTTTTTATGCCCTTGCTTTTCCATTTCCCTGTCAGAAGTAAATGTAGGACCAATGTTGTCCAATCTTGAATTTCTTGTAGAGTTTTTTAAGGTATTTATTTTTAATTGGCCTCCACTATCGGTGATAATCTCAGAAGGCACTCCATATTGATAGATGATATGGTTGAGAATGAATAGAGAGACTATCTTTCCTAAGACAAAATAAAGTCTAAGAACTTCTACCCATTTAGTGAAGAAATCAATAGCAATGATAAAAAACTTGTGTCCACCTAATGGGTTGGGATGAATCTACCTAACAAGATCAAAGGCCCAGTGTTGAAATGACCAATGAAATATAAAAGGAATGAGTTCCTTTCCTAGAGCATGTATCATGATACCATATTTTTGACACTTTTCACATGACTTTTAAAAAGTTACTACATCAATCTACATCATAGGTTAATAGTACCCCACCTTGAGAAACCTTTGAGCCATGGAAAGACCATTGGGATGTCCCTCACAGATGTCGTCATGAATTTCAACTAATGTTTGGTTAGATTCTTCCTTTTCTAAGCATCTAAGAAGTATTTCATCTAGACCCCTCATATAAAAATCACTAAAGATAAGGGAATGAGGAGAGGCATTTCAGGAAAGGTTTTTGCATTAGGATTGGTTAAAGGTTTCAAGTATAATACCATAACGAAGGTATGATTAAATGACACCATAATGAGATGAATCACAACCAACAAGGGTAAAAATGACATGACTTTCTTGGGAGACATAGATAGAGTTAAGGTTTAAGCCCATTCTCATAGATATGCAACTCTATGATTCTCCATTCTATAACCATCTTAAGTCCATTTGTTAAAGCTTCATACTCAAAAATGTTGTTTTTACATGGGAACAATAACTTTTAAAACTTAGGAATCATGTACCCATGAGGAGAAGAAAACAACACACCATCTCTTAAACCATTTTTCATAAAGGATCCATCAAATGACATCTTTGATGTTCTTTCAGTCATAAGTATGAGGTGTTCATCTAAGAAGTCAACTTGTAGTATCTTGTATTGGGAAATCAACTAATTGATCTTCTATTGCTTGTCCTTTGGTTTCTTTACTCTCTATGTATTCTCTATAAAACTCTAAAAGGATCATCATCCATTGAGAAAGTATACCAGTGAGGGTAGCCTTACCTAGTAAATACTTGACTGGATTTATTTTTGATATGAGGTATATAGTGTGCACAAGCATGTAATGTAGCAACTTCTAGTAAGCAATCACAATTGCAAGGAAAGCTTTCTCAATGTTGGTGTAGTTAACCTCATATGAAACATGTGTATGGTTAATGTACTATATTTCTCTTTCTTTGTGATGTTCATCATGTTGAGCTAGTAATTCCCCCAAGGATAATTTTGTCACTACAATATATAGAATAAGTGGTTTCCTTGGGATAGGAGGCATTAAAATAGGAGGATTTTCCAAGTATTTATTGATTTGATCTATTCTCTTTTGACAGTCCCCATTCCAAAAATACTTAACTCCATTTTGTAAGTTCTTGCTAAAAGGTTGAGCTTTATTTTCCAACTATGAAATAGATCTCCTTATAAATTAAAGATGTCCTATAAGACTCCTCATTTGACTAATATTTCTATGAGGTGGTATGTCTATGATTTCTTGGACTTTTTCAGGGTCTGTCTCTATTCTTCTTACTAAAATTATGCATCTAACAAGTTTTCAAGAGGTGACTCCAAATGCATAATTTTTGGGATTTAACCTTAATTAAAATTGTTCCATGTGATCTAGAATGACTTCTAAATCATCTAATTGTGTGTCTCTTTTCTTAGAATTGGCCAAGCTTTCATCCACATAATCTTTAATGTTTTTATGCAACATGTCACAAAAAAAGCTAGTCATAGCCCATTGATAGGTGGCTCATATGTTTTTTTAATCCAAAAGGCATAATGTTAGAACAATAGCTACACCATGTGCAAGTGAATACAATCTTCTCCTGATCTTTGGGAGTAATCTTAATCTAATGGTATTTGGAAAAGTCATCTATCAAGGAATAAATCTCATAACCCAAAGTCATATCCACTATCATGTCTATGTTTGGAAGTGGAAAATCATCTTTTGGTAAAGCTTTATTAAGATCTTAGATGTTGGTCTTAGATTAGTTTTGACAATTAAGTGTTAACACACTTAAGAAAATTCTAAGGTTGATGCCAAGTATAATATAGATGCCGAGCTATAGTATGTGTCGAGCCAAAAATTCAATAGGTGTCAAGTGAACTTCAGGTGCTAAGAAATTTTTAAGTGCCAAGTGACAATTGATGATGAGTCAGTATATAAGTTGAGCAAAGTATAGGTGTTAAGCGAGGCAGATTTACTAGAGGAGCCGAGCAAGACAAAAATCCTATATGTGTCGAGCATTAGTAATTAATAAGTTCCAAGTAACATAGAATCAACATATGAGTTTGTGCCTTCACAAACTTAGATGTAAACTATTTTTGAGCCAACTAAAGATGAATCTCAAAGGATCTAAAAGATAAGATTGAATCTATTACATTTCCTATGTAATCAACATGCAACCAATCATAAAAATGGAGAAAGCATGCAACCAATCAAGAAATATGAAATAATTGAGTGGGAAAGATGGATGAATCTTGATCATAGAGTCATACCTAACCCTAAGCCTCGAAAGCCCTTATAAGGAGGTTGAAACCCTATTATTGAGTGTTGGGTGGAAGAGAAAGAGGTCATGTGGAATGCATGAGTGAATGTTAGAAAAGTTTTAAGGGGTGTAAGGACTTAGAGGAAGAGTAGCACTACAAAATCAAGTTTATTAGAATAGAGTATCAGCATTATGAATAGAGATATATTAGATCAGATTGGATAGAACAAGGATCTAGAATCAACAATTGAAGATTATAAGTTATTAGGTCAATACATTCTACTATACTTTTTAAGCATTGTATTAGGAGAATGAAAATCCTATGATGATAGGTTGGTTTAGCAAACCTATTTTTTTATCCTTAACAGGGTTGTAAATCCTTTAGCAGGGTGACATTAGAAGTGAATGTTTGTAAATCCTTTGACTAGGTCACTTTTAATAGGGTGTAAAACCTTTAACAGGCAAGCCTTTCATAGGGAAAATTATTGATGGTGGTCAAACTTTGTAAACTTAACTAGTTACATATTGGTACAGTGATAATTTGTTGGTCTCATCCCCACCCCAATTTTACCTTCTCATTTTGGAGGGTTTTTGGGTGATCAAAATTTTGTGTTATCTATTTCCATGCATGTCATTACTTTCATGTTTATTAGTGATGTTAGATGCATGTGATTGATCTTAGTTAAAAGTTTTAGAGGTCAAAGTTTGTTACTTTTGATTCAATCCCACCCCCCTTGAAAAAGTAAATCACCCCACTTGTAAATACCAACAATTGGTATCAGAGCTGAGTTCTCACAAGGACAAGTCTTATAGCTTGGAGAAAAAGATTTGGAAATGGAAGTCTAAAAACTTGGGAAGATCATAGAAATCTAGGAAATTGAGATACATCTCATTCTGCATTCTCTAGAAGAAGTTAGGGAATAATTGAGGAAATCCTTAAAGAGAAGAAGAGAGATTGTCATAGCTGAGAATGATACACAATACTAGGATATCAACACCTCAAAAGTATTTGCAAATGGAGATTCCAAGGAGTTTGATGCAGAAATAATAGGCTTGATGGAAAAGAATAGAGCCCAAGCAAAAGAGATTAGAAGTCTCAAGCTTGAACAAGAATCTCAAGCCATGATGCTTTGTGAAGTGACTAAATAGAAGAAAAGAGCCATTGAAGATAAGGCTATGATACAAGAAGACAAGAGAAAACTTGCCAACAAGTTGGAGGGAAAGTCAATTGAGCTTACAAGAATTTCCAATATCTAGCTAGACACCCTAAGCTAGATAGTGAATGGACATCATGAGTTGAATGTCAAGGACATTGAGATCTCCACCCTAAAGATGCAAAATGAAAATCTACACAATTACCTAAAAAGAGAGAAGGAGATTGAAAAAAGATTCAACAAACCCAATGAGGCTATTAAGTACTTTGAATAGCTTCTAAAATTGCCAAGAGCTAGGAATGATACTTCAGGACTAGGATACACCAACACTGAAAAAGGAGAGTCATATAAGACTGCAGAAGAAAGAAGTGACAAAGTTAAGAATACTAAAACTACTTGCCATTTTTGTGGTAAAAAAGGACATACCTCTAATGTGTGTAGAAGTAAGAATGCCCATCAGCATGATAAACCTAAGAACATGGGTCACTGTCACAAGTGAAACAAGCAAGGACATCAAGCACATGACTACAAGACTAGAACTATTAGGACACCAAGATTTGAAGGTCACTGCTATAATTGAAAGAAGTATGGACATATAGCTTTTGAATGCAAATCAAAGCCTATGTGGACACCTAATCAACTAGCAAGGGAAAATAATTATGGATATCACTACAATTGGGACTACAACACTAGGCATAGCTATCACTACTGTTAAGAATGTGGACACATCCCTAAAAAATTGTATAAGAACACATTTCAGTGGAAACTATAACATATGGTTGAGCTAAAATACATGCTTCAGTCTTTTGAAGATGGAAAACATTAGTAGAAATTGTCAAAGGCACCCAACTTAGAGTTCAACAAAGGAAAAAAGAAGGTAAAAGTTGAACACATCAAAGGAGAAATGAATAAAATATGGAAGAAGAAAGATGGAAGTAGCATATTCAATGAAGGGATCACTTCACCCAAAAGGTCAAGTGGCCACACTTAATCCACCTAAGAAATAGAAGATATGTGGATCTGATATTTAATGTTTTATCATACACCAATTCCAAGACAAGTAAGCATTGAAAAGGAGAGATTAGCATGAATAGAGATACAAAGTTAAAATCTCAAGTGTTGTTGATTTTCCCTCAAATGTCGAGTAAAGATTTGGTACATGCCGAGTTGTCTGCCAAAGTCAGTGAAAGCCAAGTGGTTAGTTGTAGCCAAGTTGGTAGTGGATGTTGAATGGTGGAAAAACAATGGAAGCTGAGTAAAGTAAAATTGTTTAGGAGTTGAGTGGGTAGCTTTAAATGAACTAAGCATTAAATGCTATAAAATAAGGGTATATAATCACATTTTGAATCATTTTCCACCATCGTGAACAAAAGAGAAAAGATGAGAAGAGTGAAAAAAGATTTCCAAGAATTTGAGTAGATTTCTATGTAGATTCAACACAGCTTCATTGATTTCAAGGTATTTGTACTTGTGCTGAGCTATGCAATTTTGAAATTTATTTGTGTTGAAACCCTAGATTGCACAAATGGCCTCTAGTTCTAGGAAACCTTAGGAGAAAGATTTGTTTGAAGTTCAACTAGTGTCAAATGAAGTTAAGCAACCTAATTTTTGACCTATCCTTGAAGTTTCCTACAAGAATAACCTAGTTGAAGCCCTATCCATAATTCCTCCAAGGTAGTAATGGTGCAAGATGTTAGGAGATGTTACAATTACAAAATAGGTGTCATTAGGGACATGAAAATTAGGGAAGTATATGATAAGTTGTGTGAAAATAGAGTTTTGAAGGAAGAATTTCAAATCATTGAGAGGAGGGGCTTAACCCATGCCCTATTACCATTTTTAAGATTGAATGGATCAAAATTGTGTTGAGTAGGATTCATGATGGCAGTTTGTGGTTAAAAGATGGCCTGGTTAAGATATCTAAAAGGATTGTTCACAAGGTAACAGAGTATCCAACCCTAGATCAACCCAAAACACTAAGGAGTGACGCTAAGGAAGCTATTGAGAAAAATACTAGGGCCAAATGGAATAAGAGAGGCATGACCATAGATACTATTAAGGATACTCTTGTTGATTTTGATATCAAAGTCATATCCCATGAGTTTTATCAATCAAGTAGACTCAACAATGTTCCTTTTATTGCAATAGATGTTGGCTACAAACTTGTTAAAAGGGATCATATTTATGATCTAGCTAAACTGCAATTGTAGCAAGTCAATGAAAATTTGAGAGCTATAAGAAGAACAAAGGGAGGCCCATGTAAATTTGGTACAATTTGATATGTATATTATTCTATGTACAACATGAATTTCCTTCTTTTGGAAAGGTTAGCTGGAAGACAAACAAGTCCATTATAGCTGAGGTGAATGAATACATTGAACACATGGAGGCAAATTTTGAAACATTAATGACTAGCTATTTTGAAGATTTCAAGAATTCAATGAAGCAGAGACTTAGGGTTCTAGTCTCACTTGTGAAGAAGCACACAAATGACATTTGTTTTCTTGTTGACATCAATTACACCTTCATTCAAGTTGCCACACCAAGGGTAAGATGGCTTAGACCTCTTGGATATGAGATAAATATTGATGAGGCATCTACCACAATAACAACATTATTAGTAGAGGAAGTAGATAAAAGTGCTCCACATTTTGACACATATGATGTGGTGAGAGCCAAGGTGGATATGGAGTTAAAGACAACTTCTAAACTTAAGAAAAAGGATAAATTAGTAAAGAAGCTCAAGGCCAAATTTGGAGAAGGCATAACAAAGGTAGAGGATGAGGAAGATGAAGAAGAAGAAGAAGAGGAATAGGGGCAAGGGCCACTAGCATTAACCCAAGCAATGGGTGAAGATATTGAAGAAGAAGAAGGTGTCGAGCAAGAAGAGAAAGCACCTAAGGTTGAGCCCAAAAGGAGGAAAGCACAAAAGTAGCCTGCTACATAGCCTAAAGGCAAGAAGAAAATAACCAAGCCAAGTCCAACAAATCCTACCATAAGGGTAGATACAAGAGCTATGATAAAGATAGCCAAGGAATAGGAAAAGAAGAAAGCTACAAAACAATGAGGGCTAGTAGAGAAAAAGAGAACAAAATATGTGGCACCTCTAGAGTCAGATGAGGAGAAGACAACTTAGAGTGGTAATCATTTGTGACAATATAAGAGACAATGCAGACTTTTTAGGGCTAAAGGGAATTGATTTTAATAAGCTAAGAAGAGAAGAGAAAAACATAATGGAAGAGTCAATCTACAATATGATGGCCAAGTTCAAGAATACACCACTTGAACTTGATAATACTATGCCTAAGGAGCTATACTCCATTGTAGAAAATAAATTATATTATTGCCTAAATACAGAGAAAGAAATAAGAGAGTCAACATTGGCTCATGTGATGTTTGACCTCACAAAAGGTCAAATAAGTAAGGCAAGTAACAAACATGGGAGCAAATTCGCACCCAAATACAAAGCCTTCAACATTTTACAAAATAAAATTAAAGATGTTGTAAAGAAGTCCACACAAATGTGGAAATTGATTTATGGGCTGATTATAGTGAAGGAAGGACAAGAAGATTCCTTTGAGGGAAGAAATAATAATGAGGAAGAAGAGGAAAATGAAAAGGAGGAAGAAGGAGAGAAAGAAAGGGAAGAAGTTGTAGTGGAGAAGGAAACATAGAAAGGTGATATGGCAACAACTAAAGAGCAACAATATGAAAAAAGTGTGAAAGACACACAACAAAAACCACCTAGTCCTCCACATGCAAAACCTACATCTATAGAGACAATAATTTTGAAGGATGTTCTTGACACCTTTGGTCAGAAGATTAACCCATTCACTATAGAGGATCTCAAAAATATCCTTCACTAGATTACTTTGCAAGCATAATTATGTACCAATCCAGTCTTGGTGAGTGTAGAAGAACTTTATAAGGTAGTAGCTGAGATAACCAAGGAGAAGGTGAATCCACAAGAACCACCTTCACAAACTCCAGCAGCTACAAGTGGAAAACCACAAGAGCAATAAGCACAAGATGCATTTGATAAGGTTGATTCCATAGTTACAATAACTTCAACTGCTGAGGAGTAAGCAAAGGAGAAAATAGGACAAAATGATACCTCTTCTCCTATAGCACAAAGTCAAGGTGCACCTCCTCTAATTACAATAATTGATCAAGGTAGAACTAAAGAAGACAAGGAGGAGAGCCTTAAGGAGAAGGAACAAGATGTAATCCAAACATTAGTTAATTTTCCTACTACAGGGACTCCTACTAGAATAACACAACAAATGCACATTGATGTAGTACCACTATAAATATTAGCACCGGACTCAAGCTCTACCAAGGTAGCAAGGTTACTTCACTATGGAGATCCTACACTTGATGAGGAGATAGTAATACCAAGATATGACTATAAACTAATAAACATAGAGTAGATCAATGAAGTGCAATAGGCACTAGAGAAGAATAAGAAGCAAGAGATACTTAGGAATGAGTATAGACAAAGGCAAGCACTAATCGAAATCAAAGACATCATTCTTGATGCATTCATCTTGCAAGTACTTAATGAGACAAAGCCCATCATGAAGCAACTATCCAACATAGTGGACTAGGTAAAAAATGAAGACCTAGACACCAATACTAAATTGCTTGAATGGTCTGAAAAGAAATTCTAGATGAAGGTAAATTAGAAAATATTTGGTGAGATAGCACTATCACAAGTAGAATTGGCTAAAAAGGTTGAAAAGGTGAAAGGAGTACTTGAGAACATATTCTCATTGTACTCCAAATTATGTGATTCCCCATGCTTCACACAAGAAACAAGCCCAAGGATATTGAGCTTGGAAAGGAACCTCAAAGTATCTAGCACATAGCTACTAAAGGATCCAGCTCAAAGTGAGAAGCACTTTGCTACAATGCTTCACACACAAAAGGAATTAACTATACTCATAGTAGATGAGGCAAACACCAAGGCCAAGTTGATATAGATATAGTTTTCCATAACTCCTCACATGGAAGTTTTTCATAAAGAAATGGCCTATGTAGAGAACTTTTTGAAGAAAGATCCCAATATTTCTACATTAGAACCATCCAACTTAAAGCACTAGAAATTACATTAGAAAATTGGGATGCTTCTCCGAAGATCATTATGGAGGTAAATAAATCCTTTTTGGCTAAATATTCAATTTATTCATAGAACCCTTTGACAGAAGTGTCAAAAAGGGGGAGAAATACATTTTGATGTAGATAATAAAGGGGGAGATACCCAGAAAGGGGGAGATACCCAAAGGGGAGATAATACCCAAAAGGGGAGATAATATTTTTTTTGAGTTTTGAGGAGAGATAAGGAGATAAATCCAAAAGGATACAAAACCTACAAGGGAAGATGTGTGAATGAGTAGAAATAGAGTAGAAAAGGAAACAAATGATAAGTAAAAGATAAAGAGTATCAGATTAATCAGCACAAGACAAATTCAACATAAGGAATTTTGGATACAAAAATGACACATCAGCTCTGAGGGAGTTACAATTTTTTGAGGTATATAGTCTTCTACAAAATTTTGAATAGGTTTTTAAATTTTTGTACATATGCCAAAAAAGATGTGTATTATACTCATAAAGATCAGATTCATAATGCTTAGTTATGTGTTTTTCACACTCAAGTCAAAGGGGGAGACTGTTGGTCTCAGATTGGTTTTGACAATTGAGTGTCAACACACATAAGAAAATTCTAAGGTTGATGTTGAGTATAATATAGATGCCGAGCTCTAGTATGTGCTAAGCTAGAAATTAAACAGGTGCTGAGTGAACTTCAGGTGCCAAGAAAGTTTTAAGTGTTGAGTGATAATTGATGTCAAATTAGTATATGAACCAAGAAAAGTATAGGTGCCAAGTGAGGCAGAGTTACTATAGGAGCTGAGCAAGACAAAAATACTATATGTGTTGAGCATTAATAATCAGTAAGTGCCGAGTAACATAGAATCAACATATGAGTTTGTTCCTTCACAAACTTAGATGTAAACTATTTTTTAGCCGACTCAAGATGAATCTTAAAGGATCTAAAAGATAAGATTGAATCTATTATATTTCCTATGTAATCAACATGCATCCAATTAGAAAAATGGAGAAAGAATGCAACCAATCATAAAATATGAAAGAATTGAGTGGGAAAGATGGATGAATCTTGATCATAGATTCATACCTAACCCTAAGTCTTGAAAACCTTTATAAGGAGTTCGAAACCCCATTATTGAGTGTTGAGTGGAAGAGAAAGAGTTCATGTGGAATGCAGGAGTGAATGTTAGCAAATTTTTAAGGGGTGTAAGGAATTAGAGGAAGAGAAACACTATAGAATCAAGTTGATCAGAATAGAGTATCAGCACTATGAACAGAGATATATCAGATCAAGAAGGATTAGATCAAATTGGACAGAACAAAGATCTAGAATCAGCAATTGAAGATTTTAAGTTATCAAGTCAAGACATTCTACTATACTTTTTAACCATTGTATTAGGTGAATGAAAATCCTATGATGATAGGTCGGTTTAGTAGCCATATTGTATATTCTTAATAGGGTTGTAAATCCTTTAGCAAGGTGACATTCCAAGTGAATGTTTGTAAATCCTTTAACCATGTCACTTTTAATAGGGTATAAAGCCTTTAATATGGAAGGCCTCTCACAGGGAAGACCATTGATGGTGGTTGAACTTTGTAACCTTAACCAATTACATATTTTTGTAGTGATAATTTGTAGGTGTCATCCCCACCCCAATTTTACCTTCTCATTTTGGAGGGTTTCTGGGTGATCAAAATCCTATTGTATCTATTTTCATGCATGTCTTTACTTTCATGTTTTTTAGAGATGTTAGATGCATGTGATTGATCTCAATTAAAAGTTTTTGAGGTCAAAGTTTGTTACTTCTGATTCACCCCCTCTTTCAAAAGTAAATCATCCCATTTGTATATTCTAATCTATTAGTGGATACCAAAAAGGTGTGCTAAAATGTTGAAACACTTCTATGAATCATTATATCCAAGATTTCTCAAGAATAATGTCTCAAATGGTGATTCATACCTCTCTTTTCATGGAGTGCAAGGGTTTATAATGGAGGCCCTCAATTTAGACCTAGTTTGTGCCCATGAAAGTACACCATAAAATGAGAGGTTAAAAGAGGAAAAGCAATAGTGCTAGTCTCCATGATCATAAAATAAAAATGCATATAAAAATGGAAGCTATTATATATGCTAAAAATACATGAAAGAAAACTAATCTATGAAAGGAAATGCAAATGCAAGATTATTCTATGAAAGGAAATATAAATCTAAGCTAACATGTAAGTGCAAGAGTAATCTAAATGGATTCCCAACAATGCATGAGAAAAGAAGATAGGAAAGGGGAAGTTGCAATGTGCAAGCTCAAGTACTCAAGATCTCCTCCAAAATCGCTCTCCAAACCAACAACATAACAATGAAATCTTTAATCTATGAAAATGAGAAGGAGAGGGTTCCTTATAAAGGAAATGTTGAGTGGAATACATCATCAAGAGCAATGTGGGATAAATCCCTAAAAATGCAAGTTGGGTAAAAATTCCACTACTTAGAAATATGTGCAAAAAATGAATCTTTATTTATTTTATTTTATTTATTTAAGATAAGATTATTTAATTAAAAGAGAGATTTTCTTTTTAATTAAATAAGATTATTTGATTTTTTTAAAAGGGTTATTTTCTTTTAATTAAATAATATTATTGATGAAGTGATCAAACCTTAGGAAATATTGAAATTATTGAATTAATTACGATTTGATCAAGAAAATTCATTTGAATTGAAAATATTGTAAGGCATTGATTTGAGAAATTGATTCCATCATTTGATAAATTGAAGAATGTGGGCCCACAGTCTAGGAAACCATTTTAGATTGCATACAACCAAAATGCATAATGTATTTCATTCTTCTTCTCTTAACAAATATGTAACCAACCCTAAATATGTCATTGACTAGAGTCTCTTACAGGTTCAAGATTCAATGGTGGTGGAAATAGAAATACTTAAAAATACTTGATGTGCTTAAGCTTCACTTGTTCAATCAAGATCTAACTCAGAGCAAGACCAATATAGTGAAGATAATTCCACTTCAAAATATTATAATCTTCCACAAATTTTCACATCTTTTTCCAAAAACTTGAACTATGAATAAATTGTGATTCATTTCGATACAAAGATATATATATTGTAATTGGAATATTATTATTTTTCATTTGTTTGGAAAACTCATCAAGGATGATGAAACACCAAGGGAGGGTATGTGACATCACAAATTCTACTTAATTAAATATTTTCTTATAGACATTGAGATTTCATGTGAATTTGGTTGATTGGTAGATTAGTTAAATATTATACTCTCATGTGAAATAGAAAATTTAGTTATCTTTTTAATAATTTTATGGAAAGTGATATGTTGGTTAATTGTTATGATGTTTTATGAAATTGAGTAATAGTTATAGTAACCTTGATTTTATAATGAGGAATATTTTATTATCATGGTAATTCTCTTTTCTAGGAGCACAAGAAAGGGGGGAAGCATTGCTAGAGAGGGAATTGGGTAAGGGGGACTATTCCAACTATGGACAGATAGGTATTAATTCTAACCACCAAGGCTAAGGGGTAAATTCCTAGGCAAGTAAGAGCATACTATGGACTATCATGAGCTAACCCTATTATCAAATATGTATTATAAAAGAAAAGAGCACTAATAATTGATTAAAAACTAAAAAATAATGTGTAACCTTATAAATTGGAATGGTCTTAGAGCTTTCATGATAACTTTCATGTCTCAATATAACAATACTAGAGTATCTACATATGCTTGCTTGTATATTCACATATATGTATGTATGCATAAATTAAAATGATATATATATGTATGTATATATGTATGTATGTATTCTTAGAATTGCTTTAGGGGGGGGTGGGTGAATCAGTTATTCAAGGTCCAGATGTCCCTTTCAAACTTTACACCAAATGTGGTGAATTCATTCATTCAAGCTTTAACTTATCTAATTAGCAAGTTACTATAAATCAACATGCAAGTATAACACACAAGAAATCAACACATGACATAGAGATTTACGTGGAAACCCAATTTAGGAAAAACCATCAGTAACATGCTACTCAATTCTCACCCTTCTGAAGTGATACCTTGTGAAAGGCCTACTCTGTTAAAGGCTTACAACACACATTGTTAAATGTGACATTGTTAGAGGATTAAACCACCCTATTAGAAATGGGCCTA
This sequence comes from Cupressus sempervirens, assembly GCA_028749045.1. Lineage (NCBI taxonomy): Eukaryota > Viridiplantae > Streptophyta > Pinopsida > Cupressales > Cupressaceae > Cupressus > Cupressus sempervirens. Next base: position 279,129,761 of record CM053793.1, on the reverse strand, counting down.
GTTAAAAGACTTTAGATCAATAGAATGTCACCCTGTTAAAGGATTTACAAATGGTTGTTAGGCCAACCTAAGTCCATAGGATTTTCAATTCTAATAAAATTTTTAGAGAGTATTAGAAAATCTTGACCTGACTACAACATACAACTTACCTTGTAGATCTCAGATCACTTCTCGACACATATCCTTGTGTGGCCTTCTATCTCTACAACTCTAAACTACTTGCCTAATCTTTCAAGCTTTGTCTACTTGAGTCTCTATACTTAATGTACTAGTGCAATCATCTCTTCATGATCACTTGTAGAAGTAGAGCCTCTATACTCTTCCTTCTCCTAGATGTCTCCTTCATGACACCCTTACAATCTCTTCATAGATTTTTCACTTCTGAGGCAATAGTATTAGTAGCTCTTTTCTTCTTGGTCTATGAATTCCTAAATAGAAGTCTTGGAGTTCTTTTTCTCACTCAATTCTTCTTTTCTTCAATTTCAATTCACATGGATTAGGTAGGATTCATTGCATCTAATCCATATTCTATTTCCTCTAGAATCTTCTTGAATAATTCATTAGAATTTGCCCAAAAATGGCTTACATAGGATTCTATGCCAACAACTCATCATCCTTATCCTCCAACTTGTTTAAAAAATTCAATGTAACCACTAAGTCGACTTGGATTTGGGAAATCTTCGTTATTTGAAATAATGCAATAGCTTGGCACTATTGAAATACTAGTGCTCGACACATATTGTGTTACTCAACATCAACTATGTTTTTTTTATACTTGGCATCTGACGATTACTCAACACCAACTAAAGATTTTCTAATGCTTAGCACCTAATCTTTTACTCGGCACTTGAAGATCACTTAGCATAGATTAAAAATGTCTACTACTCAGCTTCTAATAAGAATTTTCTCGGCTTCAACTGATTAGCTTGGCTTCAACTGATGATCAAGATTAAAACTTTGCAGTAAACTTTGTTACAACTTCTTCCTCCAATATGTCTAAGTGTGACCATCCTTTGTATCTTTAAGTATGTTATCAATATGCTACTTAATCATTATCTTAGCTGGTCCTTGCACTTCATTACAACATCATAACTCAACCTTTCCTTTAGGTGCTATTGTTACATCTTATGATCAAATCCTCTTCATCAATCAACTAAGTGATAGTGCTTGAATCTTATAAGAAAATATCATTCCTAAAAATAGTAGGTTTGACATCAATGGAAAAAAAATGATTGAAAACATTCTTTTACAACAATCTCCCTCTTTGATCTTCAACAATGATGAGCTTTTCAATTAGATTTCCAACAATCTCCCTCTTTGGCATTGATGGTAAACAAAGCTGATCAACCATCAGACTAAACTATTCAACCACAATCTAACTAGGTTAGAATAGTAATTCAAAAGCCAAAAGTAAATTGTAACATTACATCTCCTTCTACTATTCTGATTGCTTCATTTCAGCTTCTCCCTCTTTGCTATTGTAGCCTTATTCTTTGTCTTTCTCCATTTGTATTGTTCATCTTCTACTATTCTAATCAACCTCTAAAATCTTCATCTATCTTTATTTGTTTAGTTGTCTATATCTTTTATTTTCAATAGTTGTTGATCAATTGTTCACTTCTCCCTTTACTTCTTTGATCCTTTATCTTTAACAGTTGTTGATCAATTGTTCACTTCTCCCTCTTTGACAACAATTTCAAAGATGTATTAGCATCTTTAATATGCAGATGTAGCTTTTATAGATTTAGTCAATTCCTCCCTCCATCACCTTGCTTGTGACTAATTTAAAGTTTTCAGCACTTTATTACTTTAGGCATGGATCTCAAAGTAAACATCCTCTGCATCAATGTGTAAAATCTTCAACATTTAGCTTATTTCATATAGGGCATTCTTGCTTTTTCTTTAAGTAGCCTTAGCTAGGGGTATCAGCCCTAACTTACTTGTAAGATACTCAAAAGCATCTTTAGGTAGTTCTTTTGTGAAGATATCAGCAATCTGCTCCTTTGAACTAACTGTTGTCACTTAGGTTTGCACCCTTGTCTAGAGCCTATGCGTGAGGACAACCTAGTGAAACATGGAAACAACCTCCAAGATGTGGGACTTGAATTGTGAGATTGAGTCTCCAAAGAAGGTTGACTTCCTCTTACTATCAGGATTCACCTAACTACTCTTGGAGATGAAAAGGGAGAAGGAGAGCATGAAAGCAAATCTACCTAATGTAGTCTAAAGAGGTGATGCACCAAAATAGAGTGTTCAGACCAATCTCTGCCCATATATGCACTGTTGAACTAGAATGAAACTTAGGATATTACACATTCAGACTTATTTCAATCAAATAACCACATGCAAATTAGAAGACCAAGATTAATGACACAAGGAAATAGAAGATTCACTTATATATTTACCTAATTTAGTAGAATGTCATACATTTTAGAGGCAAGGGAATTTTACACTGGGGTTGCAGAGCAACAGCAAGGAAAAAATAGAGAATTATTGACCTTTACAAAATGTACAAAAGGCTTTATAGTGCAGGCATAACTGAGATCTTTTTTAGTTGAAGTTACTCTACAACCACCATCATTAAGTCCTACAGAGAACAATGATGAGGAAGATCTAATCAGGATGTGATGATATCTGATATTCTGTGTCAATAATGCCCTTGAGGGGATGGAAACGATGCCATAACTGTGCTTTGATTAGGTAGATGGATTAGATCGGGGGGCGGTGGAGTGTTCTTCTACATTTGCATTCACTTATGGGTGGTTAGAATCGATCATGAAGATCAGATTCGTATAAAATCTTGGCCTTCCCCTATTTCTGGTTTGCGAATCAGCAAGTCAACTTATCCTTGGCGCTAGGATGAGCCACATGGACCAACAATCTTTCATCCTTTTGCCGACCTGCAAAGTCTTCCCAAGTTGACTACCTCTTTCACTAACTAACCACCAACTGCTAACTGTTTAACTTAGTGTCAACCTCTTGGGCCCATGAGGACACATGACCTCAAATTTCTATCTCATTATGAATATCTCCTGAGCATCTTTCTACAATGAGATAGCGAGGACCATAGATCTTGCATCATCTGATAGTACTAAAATACACCCAATCTATCAGGTAGTTGACCAATAGAAACCCGACCTTTTTCCAGCTTGGTATAGTAATGTTCTTTCTTTTGTAGCCTACCAAGGGAAATGGGACCCACAGGGACACGCGGCTGCGCATCACCAACTCATTATACTTAAACTCTGTGTATCTTCCCATAGCGAGCAAACGAGAGCCATTGATTTGTGTTGATCTGACGGTTTTGAAAGCTGCACTGAAGGGTCTGGCCCACAATCCATACTGTCATTGCCCTGGCCAATGAAAACTCAATCAACTGCCAACGTGTCAACCTTTCACTCGTTGAGCGGCCTCTCTTTGTCCTTCTCTGTCTCTAGGACACGGCAAACCCATAACATCAAGCCTCTTCACTTTGGAGCCTCTGATCATATGGCTCAACTATTCTTTTACGCTTTTACGAGCTTCCTCCACCTCGTATGCTCGGAGAGCCTTCTCTACTGACATCTTGCTCTTACATTTTCCTTTCTGAAAAGAGCGTAAAGCCCTCTTCATTCTCTTTATTTACCTTTTATGCTCTTATGCTGAGATTGAACCCGTAACCACATAGAGAAAATAACACAACCCTTCATCCATACGCTTACCTTGCAAACGTAAGACTGTAATGACACACTAGCCAAGGTTACGTGCCACGCAGTCTGAGTTTTTCTATCTTGGGTGACATTTCTTCATCTAATTTTTTGTAACTGAGCCCATTTGACACTTTTTCTACTAGAACAAGGCTCTACGGTAGCCCGTAAACCTAAGAATGTATGCCTGTGATCATAGTTAAGCCCTACTTTCACTCTTTTGTGAACCCTTTATCCGTAAAGCCGTATAACTCTTCACGGATCCTTTAGATTAGGCCTTACACCATGACGTGTATTACGCCCTTATGAGTTCCTTGGAAACATACCCGCATAGATTACCATGCGATACTTGTTTGCCCCTTCGCTCATAATGCTCACTCATAGCCTCGGGAAGCCTTCGACCAAACCATTCTGCCATTACGAAAAGCACAGCGTAACCCCCTAGAACAAGGAATCCTTTACGTCTTCACGCTGAACTCCACCATGTGGCCTATAAAATAGACTCGGCCCCACCAGACAAGTGGTAAACAATCACCAACTCGCTATGCATATCCTTTGAGCAACTTTTCATGGTGAGTAAACGAGAACCATTGACCTGGGAAGATCTACGGGCAAGGAAGATGCAGGTCCGCCAAAATATAAAACAAGAAATATCATAGGGATTTTGCATTTATTTTTTTGATATTCCATGCCATTAAAATAATATTATCTCTAGAAACTAGCTGTTTGGCGGGCAAAAATATGAAGTTTGAAATTTGGCGAGGGCGTGAAAATGATAACAATAACATATTCCATCTTCACTTGTTTATCTTCCACTAGCTCTCTTACATAATGATACTTAATTGCAATATGCTTGGTTTTAGCATCTATTACTAGATAGTTTGATATATTGATAGCACTTGTATTATCACAATAAAGTGTCACAGGTTCAATCACCTTTTCCTTCATACCTTGTAGAAAATGTTTGATCTACACAATATTAGTGCAGTTTATAGCAACTACCACATATTCAGCTTTAGTAGTAGATTGTGAGGTGTAGCTTTGTTTTTTTCTTGTCCATGCAATCAACCTCTTTCCTAAGAAAAGTGCTCCTCCATTGGTGCTTTTTCTATCATCAATGTAAGCTCCCCAATTTTCATTAGTGTAAGCTCTCAGTTCAAATTTCTCATTCCTTTTGCAGTACAAATGAAAGTCATCAATTCCTTTTAGGTATCTCAATATTCTCTTTCTTGTCATTAAGTGGTTTTCTCTTGGATTGGTAGAAAATCTAGCCACAATTCCAATAGCTAATGGAATGTTTGGCCTACTATGTACAACATATTGTAGCTTTCCAATCAGTGACCAATACAATGTCTGATTTACTTCAACAAACTCATCATTCTTGGATAGCTTATGTCCAGTTGTCATTGTTGTGCTAATTGGTTTTGAGTTTTCTAACCCAAATGTTTTGAGTACTTCCTTGATGTATTTGGATTGAGTCACAAATATTCCATGCTTCAATTGATGTACTTGTAATCCAACAAAAAAATTGATTTCTCCAAATATTGACATCTCAAATTCATGCTTCATTTGATTTGCAAAATCTTTACATGAAACATCTTTTCCTCCAAATATTATGTCATCAACAAAGATTTCTAAAATCAAAATGTCTTTTCTTTCTTTAGATTTAATGTACAAATTGCTATTGTCATGTATTATTTCAAATCCTATCTTTATAAGATATTTGTGCAACATTTCATACCATGCTCTTAGTGCTTGTTTTAGTCCATAAAGTGCTTTGTGAAGTTTGCAGACCATGTCGTTGTTCTTCTCATCAAAAAACCCCTCTGGTTATTCTATGTAGACTTCCTCTTCTAGTATACCATTCAGAAAAGCTGACTTCATGTCCATCTAGTAGACTTTGAAACCTATATATGTAGCATATGCAAGTAATATTTTTACTCCTTCCATTCTTGCAATAGGAGAAAATGTCTCTCCATAATCTAGTCCTTCTTCTTGTGCATAGCCTTTGCAAACTAATTTGGGTTTGTTTCTTATTATTTCACAATTCTCATCAAGTTTGTTTTTGAACACCCACTTGGTACCAATCACATTCTTATTAGCTAGTTTGGGAACTAGAGACCAAGTTTTGTTCTTCTCAATCTGATCTATCTCTTCTTTCATGGCCTTATACCAGTCATCATCTTGCAATGCATCTTTGACTATTTTGGGTTCAACCTTACTTAGTAGACATGATTCATTTCTAAGTCTATTCCTTGTCATTGGTCTAGCATCCTTATCACCAATTATTTGATCTATAGGTTGATGTCTTTCTACATACTTGGCTAATCTAGGTTCATTCATTCTTTCCATATTTGATCCTTCAGCTTCAGAGTCATTTCATTCTTCTTCATCAGGTAATTCATCATTCCTTTCATGTATAGCATTTTTAGAACTAGTTTGTTCATTTTTTACATTCTATAGCTCAGCTTCTAAATGTAACTCAACATTCATAGGCTGAGACTCAACAAATATTGAAGTTTTTTGTTGATTCCCAACTTGATTTGCAACATTGTCTTCAGCTATCATTCCTTCATCGAGGTATACAAAGGATCTATAATCCTCTATTTGCTTTGACACACCATCCTAAACTTCTGCATGCTCATCAAAATTTACATTTGCACTCTCCACAATTCTGTTAGTGTTAGTATTTAAACACTTATATGCCTTGCTTTTAGTGGAGTACCCAAGAAATATTCCTTCATCACTTTTTGTATCAAACTTGCCATTTCTAATGTCTTTTAGAATATAGCATTTACAACCAAACACTTTGAAATGTTTAACATTAGGTGAATGATCATACATAATTTAAAGGGTGTTGTATTTGTACCTTTTTTGACTTGAACTCTATTTAATGTGTAGATTGCAGTACTTATAGCTTCTCTCTAGTACTTAAGTGCAACATTTTCCTCCATTGTCAATATTCTAGCATAGTCAATTACTGACCTATTTCTCCTTTCAGCAATACCATTCTGTGCTAGAGTTCTTGGTGTTGACATTTTCCTTTTGATACATTTCTCATTGTAAAATACTTCAAATTCTCTTGATGTGAATTCACCTCCTTTTTCTAACCTTAGACATTTCAGGTTCTTTCCTATTTCCTTCTCAACTCTAGTCAAATACCACTTGAACATTTGAAATACATTAAATTTTTTCTTTAAGAACATAGCAGTCAACATCTTGGAATAATCATCTACAAATAGTATTATGTATTTGTCTCTTAGGTAGCTTTGTACTTCTATTGGGCCACACAAATATATATGAACTAACTCTAGAACTTCATTGGAAGTGTATGCTTTGCTTTTGCAACTAGATTTAGTCATCTTCCCTAGTTGACATTGTTTAGACATTGTGTTTTCAAGTTTCTTCAACTTAGGCAATCCTCTAACTTTGTTCTTCCTGCTAATGCTGATCAAATTATCAAAATTAACATGACACAACCTTTTATGCCACAACCACACATCATCAAGTCTAACAATAAGACATATTGCTTCTTTCATATCTAGGTAAAATAGAGTACTCCTAGTTTTTTCACCTTTTCCTATCAGATTTCTATCAATATCATAGATCTTGGCAGTTTTGTTTCTAAATTCCACTTTGCATCCTACATTGCCTAATTGAGATACACTTAACAATTCATAGTTTAATCCTTCAACATAGTATGCATTATTACATGAAATTTTCTCTATAAGTTTTATAGAGTGTTTTCCTTTGATTTGACATGGGGCATCATTACCAAATCTAACGTTATTTCCATCATATTGAGTAAAGGTAATGAACTTACTTTTATCTCTTGTCATGTGATGTGAGCATCCATTGTCTATGATCCACTTGTCATTCTTGTTCACACTAGTAACTAATGCTATTGCTTCATCTCCATCTTTGTTTGGTTCAGCCTTCATGGCTACATAGACTACTTCATCATCATTTTCATCAGGGTCTTCTTGAACAATGCAACATCTCTTGCCTTTCTCCTTGTAATATTTGCCATCATCTTCTCTTTTTTTCTTGAGCTTGCTTCCTTCTTTAAAGTGTTTCTTCTATGGGCATCTTGCAGCTATATGACCTACTTCATTACAATTCAAACATATGATAGGAAGCTTACCTTTGAATTTTCCTTTACCTCTATGGAATCTCCTGGCTAGTAGTGCTTCTAACTATTCCACATCTTCCTCATCTGTGCTACTATCATTGGATGCATGTTTTTGTTTTCTTCTTCTCTTGCTTGATGTGTCATCCTCAGTATCTTTTATTGTCATCTTGGCTTTGAAGGCAGATTCAAGGTTCTCAAGTCTATAATTGTCAAAATTGGATAGCTCAAATGCAGTCAATCTTCCAACTATTCCTTCAAAAGTCAGTGTGTTCCCTTGTACACATCTTAGCTCTTGGATGGATGAAACTCTTATAGCATAGATAGGGACTAGAGTTCTTAAGTATTTGTTAATGGATGTTTCATCTTCCAGTTGTCAACCTAGACTTCTTATTGCACTCAACACTTGTTTTATTATTGTAGCATATTGAGAAACATTATCACCTTCCTCCATCTTCATGTCATCAAACTTCCCTCTTAGGCTTTCTCTCTTTACTATCTAGACATTTTGATCTCCTCCAATTATTTTTGACAAGGTTTTTCACATTTTGAATGCAGTGTCATAGCCTTTGACATCATCATATTCGACATACCTAAGTGCAGAGGCAATCTCCAAGATTGCTTGATTGTGCTCCTTGTTTTTGTTCAAATCATCTGTAATAAGAGGTCCTACTAAAGTTACATGTTTAGTTCCAATTGAAGTTTGTGCATAGTCACCTATTGATCCAAGGTGCAATTTCATCAAACTCTTCCATGTAGCAAAGTTGTCTTTGTTAAGCTTGGGAACTTCTCTCTTGGACATCTTGATCTTCTTGCTTCTAGTACCTTGAAACTAAATCAATAGAAGACTCTGATACCAATTTTTAGAATTGCTTTGGAATAATTGAGAGGGTGGGGGGGCGAGGGTGAGGTGAATCAATTATTTATGGTCCAGATGTCCCTTTCAAAATTTTCACCAAATGTGGTGAATTCACTCATTCAAACTTTCACTTATCTAATTAGCAAGTTACTATAAATCAACATGCAAGTATAACACACAAGAAATCAACACATGACATAGTGATTTACGTGGAAACCCAATTTGGGAAAAACAACCAGTAACATGCTACTCAATTCTCACTCTTTTGAAGTGATGTCCTATGAAAGGCTTACCCTATTAAAGGCCTAGAACACACACTGTTAAATGTGACCTTGTTAGAGGATTTAACCACCCTATTAGAAGAGGGCCTGGTTAAAGGACTTTAGAACACTCACTTGGAATGTCACCCTGTTAAAAGATTTACAAATGGCTATTAGGCCAACCTAAGTCTATAGGATTTTAAGATCTAATACAATTGCTAGAGATTATTATAAAATTTTGACCTAGCTACAACATACAACTTATCTTGTAGATCTCAGATCACTTCTCTACACATACCCTTGCTTGGCCTTCTATCTTTGCAACTCTTAACTACTTGCCTTATCTTTCAAGCTTTGTCTACTTGAGTCTCCATACTTAATGTACCAGTGAAATCATCTCTTCATGATCACTTGTAGAAGAAGAGCCTCTGTGCTATTCCTTCTCTTAGATGTCTTCTTCTTGACACCCTTACAATCTCTTCACAAATTTGTCACTTTTGAGGCAACAATATCAGAAGCTCTTTTCTTCTTAGTCTATGACTTCTTAAATAGAAGTCTTTGAGTTATTTTTCTTGCTTGATCCTTCTTTTCTTCAATTTCAATTTGCATGAATTAGGTAGGATTCATTGCATCTAACCCATATTTTGTTTCCTCTAGAATCTTCTTGAATAATTCATTAGAATTCACCCAAAAATAGTTTACATAGGATTCTGTGCCAACAACTCATCATCCTTATCCTCCAACTGGTTCACAAAATTTAATGTAATGACTAAGTCATCTTGGATTTGGCAAATCTTTGTCATTTGAAATAATGTACTAGCTCAACACTATTGAAATAATGGTGCTTGACACATATTGTGTTACTCGACATCAACTATGTTTTTCCTGATGCTCGGCACCTGAAGATTACTCGACACCAACTAAAGATTTTCTGATGCTTGGCACTTGATCTTTTACTTGAAACTTGAAGATCACTCACCACACACTGAAAATGTCTGCTACTTGGCTTCTAATAATAATTTGCTCCACTTCAACTGATGATCAAGATTAAAACTTTGCATTAAATTTTGTTACAACTTCTTCCTCCAATATGTATAAGTGTGACAATCCTCTATATCTTTAAGTATGTTATCAATACACTACTTAACCATTCTCTGAGCTGATCCTTGCACTTCATTACAACATCATAACTCAACCTTTCCTTTAGGTGCTCTTGTTACGTCTTGTTGATCAAATCCTTCTCATCAATCAACTAAGTGATAGTGCTTGAACCTTATAAGAAAATATCATTCCTACAAATAGCAAGTTTGACATCAATGGCAAAACAATGATTGAAAACATTCTTTTACAACAATCTCCCTCTTTGATCTTCAACAACAATGAGCTTTTCAATCAGATTTCCAACATATATATGTGTGTATATGTGTACACAAATATGTGTGTGTGTGTGTGTGTGTGTGTGTACATACACACACACACACACACACACACACACACACACACACACACACACACACACATATAGTTATTCATTATTAGTTATATGTATGTATGCAAAAAATTTAATTATTCAGTATACTTTCATGGAAAGTGAAATGGTGGTGAATCATTATGATTTCTGATGAAAATGTCTACGTGTTATATCAACCTTGACTATATAATGAGGAATATTTTATTATCATGGTAATTCTCTTTTCCAGGAGTGTGAGAAAGGGGGAAAGCATTGCCAGAGAGGGAATTGGGTAAGAAATACCATCCACCTATGGATTGATAGGTATGAATTCTAGCCACCAAGGTTAAGGGGTAAATGACTAGGCAAGCAACAATATACAATGGACTATCATGAGCTAACTTGGTCAACACATATGTATTATAAAAGGAAAGAACACTAAAAATTAATTAAAAACTAAGAACTAGGTATGTGCAAGATCATGGTCAACTAAACTATGGCCTTAAGTAACAGTGAAAAACCAACAAATCAGGGTTATGTCAACTTGACAATAATTTTAAAGTGGTTCTATACTTTATATCAAAAAGTTGTAAGAAAATAATCTGTAGGAAATTGAATCTAGTTTTTAAACTACTAGGCCTTAATTAGAGAAAAGCATATTTGATTGGTCAAAAGTTTGGATTTGAATGTAGTACTATGCAAATTTCAAGGCAAAAATAAAAGGTAAGTGTATGTCTAACCACCTTAATCAAAATCAAATGATAATATTTTTTAATATAATTACACATATAAAAAGTAGACTCATGCCATGATGTGATGCATTTTTTGGGTATTTTTATTCCAAATATATAATTAAATATGAATTTTCCACTAAAACTTTTTCAGAAAAAAAAACTCCTGTGTTTGACCACCTTAACTAATAGAAAACTTTACCAAATTATTTAATTTAATTTTTTTATATACTAGGTGAAGCATAGAATGTGACACAACTTTTGGATTTAAAAAATGTTACAACATTTGAATGTTATAGCTATTTTTCAATCAGTATGTCTATCAACACTTTACAATCATCTTCATTGAAAATTAACTGATTTACTTATGGAACTTAGAATTTTATAGAAATTATATCGATGGAATCTAGAAAGTGTTATAAAAAAACACTTTTTGTTTCATTCAATTTCGATGAAAATAACATTGTCAGCTGGCTACCTAAAGTCTAAGTGTCAGTGAAACCCTTCTCAAACATGTTTTTTAGGTTGACCAAATAGGCTTGGTAAATATCGAGCCTAATCGGATACCCAATATCAAATTAGATATCCGATATGAGATCGGATACCCAATATGAAATTGGGTATCCGATAAAGTATGTGATTTTTGAATTGAAATTTTGGAGGAAACTTTGAGAGGAAAGATATTCCATTTGCGATTTTGGAGGGAGGGAAATTTGAAAGAAAATAAATTTGAGAGAAAATAAATTAGAGCATTTTAGAGGGAAATATATTCAGGGGAAGTGTGGACATTGATATTATTATTACATATGATTATGATTATTATTATTATATATAGTAATCTATATGATTATTATTAAATATAATTATTATTACAACTAAAAATAATATAGTAATATTATATGTCTATTATTATATATAATAATATATATGGTTATTATTATTATTAAATCTATAATCTAGTAACATATATGACTATTATTGCTATATAATCTAATAATATATTATTATAATATTAAAATATACGGTATTATATTATTATTAAATATAATATTATGATAAAATGCATTGAAAGGGGTCATAGGTTAACATATGACCCCTTTTGACTCATTCCCAGTGGGTCCCTCAGGGTCCTAGAGCCCTTAGTGACATACGTTGTCATGAAATGCATTAAGAGAGGTCATAGGTTAACCTATGACCCCTCTCGATGCATTTCATGACAACGTATGTCCCTAGGGGCCTTAGGACCCTTAGGGACGCATTTGGTTGGTTATAATATGTTGAGAGGGGTCATAGGTTAAACTATGACCCCTCTCAATGCATTTCATGACAACATATGTCCCTAGGGGCCATAGCACCCATAGGGATGCATGTGGTTGGTTCTAATTTAGTGAGAGGCATAATAGGTTAACCTATGACCCCTCTTGATGCAATTCATGACAACCTATGTCCCTAGAGGCCCTAGGACCCCTAAGGATGCATGTGGTTGATTCTAATACATCGAGAGGGGTCATAGGTTAACCAACCAAATGCATCTCTAGGGTTACGAGGACCACTATACACATAGGTTTCAATGAAATGCATCAATAGGGCTCATAGGTTAACTTATGCCACCTTTCAACACATTAGAACCAACCACATGCATCCCTAGGGGTCGTAGGGCCCCTACGGACATACATTGTCATGAAATGTATCGAGAGGGGTTATAGGTTAACCTATGATGCCACTCAATGCATTGCTACCAACCAAATGTGTTCGTAGCAGTCCTAGGGCTCCTACAAACAAATGTTGTCACAAAATTCATTGAGATGGGTCATAGCTTAACCTATTACACCTCTTAATGTATTGGAACCAACCAAATGCATCCCTAGGGGCCCTAGGACCCCTAGGGACATACGTTGCAATAAAATGCATCGAGAGGGATCATAGGTTAACCTAGGATGTGTCTCAACACATTAGAACCAACCACATGCATCCCTAGGGGTCCTAGGGCCTCTAAGGATATATGTTGTTATGAAATGCATTGAGAGGGCTCATAGGTTAACCTATGATGCCTCTTGATGCATTAGAACTAACCATATGCATCCCTAGGTGTCCTAGGGCCCCTAGGGACATAAGTTGTCATGAAATGCATTGAGAGGGTTCATAGGATAACCTATGATGACTCTTGAAGTATTAGAACCAACCACATGCATCCCTAGGGGTCCTAGGGGCCCTAGAGACATACGTTATCATGCAATGCATTGGGAGGGGTCATAGGTTAACCTATGAGGCTTCTTAATGCATTAAAACTAACAACATGTTTCCCTAGGAGTTTTAGTGCTCCTAGGGAGATACATTGTCATGAAATACATTGAGAAGGGTCATAGATTAACCTATGACCCCTCTCGATGCATTGGAACCAACCAAATGCATCCATAGGGGCCCTAGAACCCCAACGGACATAGGTTGTCATGAAATGCATCGACAGGGGTCATAGGTTACCCTATGATGCCTCTTGATGCATTAGAACCAACCAAATGTGTCCTTAGGGGTCCTAGGGCCCCTAGAGATATACGTTGTCATGAAATGCATCAAGAGGCATCATAGGTTAACCTATGACCCCTCTTGGTGAATTAAAACCAACCAAATGCGTCCCTAGAAACCCTAGGACTTGTAGGGACATAGGTTGTCATGAAACGTGTCGAGAAGGGTTATAGGTTAACCTATGACACCTCTCAACACATTAGAACTAGCCACATGCATCCCTAGTGGTCTTAGGGAGTCGTTAAATATGTTGAGAGGGGTCATAGGTTAACCTATGATGCCTCTTGATGCATTAGAACCAACCACATGTGTCCCTAGGGGTCCTAGGGCCCCTAAAGACATATGTTGTCATAAAATGCATCAAGAGGGGTCATAAGTTAACCTATGATGCCTCTCGATGCATTGGAACCAACCACATGTGTCCCTAGGGGTCCTAGGACCCCTAGAGACATATGTTGTCATGAAATGTGTCAAGAGGGGTCATAGGTTAACCTATGATGGGTCTCAATGCATTAGAACCAACCAAATGCATCCCTAGGGGCCCTAGGACCCCTAGGGACATACATTGTCATGAAATGCATTCAGAGGGGTCATAGGTTAACCTATGATGCCTCTTGATGTATTAGAACCAATCACATATGTCCTTAAGGGTCCTAGGGCCCCTAGGGACATATGTTGTCATGCAATGTATTGAGATGGCTCATAGGTTAAGCTATGATGCCTCTTGATGCATTAGAAAAAACCACATGCACCCCTAGGGGTCCTAGGGCCCCTAGAGACATACTTTGTCATGAAATGCATTAAGAAGGGTCATAAGTTAACCTATGATGCCTCTTGATGCATTAGAACCAACCAAATGCATGTCTAGGGGACCTAGGACCCCTAGGGACATATGTTTTCATGCAATTCATTGAGAGGGGTCATAGGTTAACCTATGACACCTCTCGACGGATTAGAACCAACCACATGAATCCCTAAGGGTCCTAGGGCCCCTAGTGACATACATTGTCTTGAAATGCACTGAGAGGGATCATAGGTTAACTTATGATGCCTCTCGATGCATTATAACCAACCACATGTTTCCTTAGGGTTCCTAGGGCCCCTAGGGACATAAATTGTCATGGAATGTGTTCAAAGGGGTCATACGTTAACCTATGATGCCTCTTGACACATTGGAACCAACCAAATGTGTCCCTAGGTACCCTAGGACCCCTAGGGACATACGTTGTCATGAAATGCATTAAGAGGGATCATAGTTTAACTTATGACACCTCTCTACACATTAGAACCAACCACGTGTTCCTAGGGGTCGTAGTGTCACTAGGGACATATGTTATCATGAAATGCACCAAGAGGGGTCATAGGTTAACCTACGATGGCTCTTGACACATTGGAACCAATCAAATGCATCCCTAGGGACTCTAGGACCTCTAATAACATATGTTGTCATGAAATGCATCGAGAGGGGTCATCGATTAACCTATGATGCCTCTTGATGTATTAGAACCAACTACATGCATCCCTAGGGGTCCTAGGGCCCCTAGGGACATACGTTATGATGAAATACCCTTAGAGGGGTCATAGGTTAACCTATGACCCCTCTCGATGCATTGGAACCAACCACATGCGTCCCTAGGGGTCCTAGTGCCCCTAGGGACATACAATATCATGAAATGTGTCGAGAGGGGCCAAATGGATCATAGTTCATAATAATAATAATAACAAAAACAATATGATATGTTGTTATATTTAATTATAATAATAATAATATTTATTAATAACACATAATATATTACGTTATTATATTTAATATTAATATAATAAAAATAATAAAAATAACATATATTATTATATCTAATAATAATATGACATAATAATACATTATAATCTCACACATAACTCATACCTCATAACTCATTATAATATTTATCTTAATTCTTATTTCCCTCCATTATTTTGGGTTCAATATCAGATATCCGATCTAAAATCAGATATCCAATTTATTATTGTGTATCCAATTTTAGATCAGATACTCGATTTTATTGGCATGATTTTTCCAAAATATTCCCTATGACTGCAGACCCAACAACATCACTTTTTGTGGGCCATTTTCATGGGTTTTGGGAAAAGTCATGTTTTTGGGCCTAAACCATTGAAAAAAGTTTGATAATATATCCCTAGGTGTCCTATATTGTCATATGAATGGGGAGCAGCAGTTGTTGAAAGGCTAAATGCAAAAATAAGGTATCCAATGAAGACATTGCAGCATATAGGGAAAGGGACAAAGTAAACCATCGAAGGAAAATAAAAGGTATTTTAAATGTGAATCAAGTTGACGATGAATTAGTTGAAAGTGAAATCATAGAGTTAAATAATGAATATGTGTAGTTGAGGAATGAAAATGTACCAATTGAAAATGATAATGCCAAGATTGAAAATTTAGAGAACGAAAATTTGGAGGATGAAATGCTACTAGGTCATAATGTAAATTGCATGATTGAGCATGCTAAACATGACAATGCACAAGAACCTTACATATCTCCTAATTATAATTGACATGAAGGTTCTAGAACACCAAAATGGTTAATTGAAACTGATGAAATAATTATTACCAGTTTGGAAGGGAAAAAATTAGAAAGAACCATTTGATTATGGGCTTCAAGACTATATAAGATTTTTTTTGGCAACAAAATTGTGATGGAGCAATGTCAACTTTTTATGGACTTATTAAAGATGCAAAAGATGAGACCTATGCTTTCCAAATTGCAGATTTGTGTCGACAAAAAATTGGAAAGAAATGCCATTATTGTGGAGAATATTTTCAGTGCTACTCGAAGGGTTATTACAACCTCTTTGATAAGTCATCATTTGAGAAAGGGTAGATATATGAGAGAAACTTGTATTGACTAGAATCAAAATTGTACTACTTTGAGAAGAGCACTTAGTAGACGAGAGAGAATTGATGATCCTTTTCAAAATGAAACATGGGCTTTTGGTGGGAGACGTCCACATTTTGATAAGAAGCTATCCAATGATGTGAATGAAAAAATTACATAATTTTGGCAGTCTAGCTCACGAGTATCATCCAATGCTAAAGACATGTTAAAATTGATAATTGGTATCAGAGACCGCATGCCACATCCTAAACACTATTTAGAGGTAAGTCAAACTATGTTGTTCAAACAATTTAGAGAGAGTCGTCCAAGTCTTCATATATCACAAAGGGCTTTTGAATCTTTGAAGTCATTTTATTGTGTGCCACTTAAAATTCGAAATACATGTTGCAAATATCATGTCAAGTTTTCTATGCACCATGAACTATTATGCTCCATCCATTCTAATTTTCATGGTAAAGAAATGTTAGAGAATTGTGGTGCTAGTGGGCTTCCAAAATCATCAAGAGAGTTGCTAGATCAATTTTTATCTCATAGAGTTGATGGTTGTTTCTTTTATAGAAATGCTTGCTTAAATGAGAAGTGTTTAGAATGCGGTGGCTTATCGAAGTTTGACACATGTTTCCATGAGGGGTGCAAACAAGATATTGGAAAGACAATAGTAAAAAAAAGGTATATGAAACACTGAAATACACATTGAAGAGTGGGGTTGAGGGATCTAGATGTGAATTAGTTGCAAAAGAAATCAGTGTGGCTAGTTTTATTTTAGATTTCAAGGAAAACCTTTTGTACAAGTATGTAAGGCATAGTCATAGGTCGCAGTGGTTGGACCAAAAATTTAGAATGTGTAAGGAGACTTTTCCCATTGGCACTATTATATCAATTGTTAATTTTTTTGAGAACTACACCTTGCAACCTCAAAATGAGACACAATCTCAGTATTACAACTCCATTCAGATTGCTATTTTCATCCACATAACATATAGACATGCCCTTGATAGTGAAAAAGATAATAAGAAGATTATTAGAGAGTATCATTTTTATATGAGTCATGATAGATCTCACTCTCATGAGTTTGTGCAACATTTTCTTGAGAATTTTTTTGATTTCTTATAGGAGTGTGCAATTATTATGGATAGACATATTGTTTGGTCAGATAACTATATAGGTCAATTCAAGAATGCTTACATATTTTATTGGTTGTCTAGGATGCACATAGAGATAGGGGTGCCTCATATTTGGAGTTTTATTGAGTCCGACCATTGAAAAGGGGAACATGATGGAGTAGGGGCATGTGTGAAGAGAGCTCTAGTTATGGAGCAATTGAAGATTTTAGTAGCAGAGCTTCTTGATGCTTGTAGCATTGTTGATTGGTGTAATTTAACATTATCATGGGGGGGGGGGGCTCTTGATGCAGTGGTATGCAGGTTATTTTGGTTGGTTGAGGAAGGGTCCATAGGTGATAGATCAGACTATGCTATAATGAGAGACTCATCAAAAATGCATTCATTTTAGAGCTTTGGTTCTAGTATATGGACCATTTGGACATGACAACTAGCTTGCTTTTGTCCTAGTTATTTTGAATGTAATTGGGATTGCTATGAGTTGAGTAAGTGGGTGGACACATGGGCTCCATATTATCTTACTCCATTGTTTATCATACCCTCTATTAGAAATGATGACATGGAAAGTTCACTTGAGCATAACCATCTATCAAATCTTCTTCATCCAGGACATGTATTTGTATTGGTTGCACCATAGGGGAATGATGAGAAATCTGATTATTGGTTAGCACGTTGCGTAAGAGGTAAACAAAAGCTTCCACAATCGATCATAGATGTTGATGGATTCAATATACTACTAGTTTAGTGGTTGTCACTAGAACATGGTTGTGAACATACATGCTTAGAAGGAATAGAATTGCTACATTCGAAGACTATTAGAAGTACAAAATAATTCTCATATATTATCATCTTATTATTGCAACAAATGTAAAGTTGTTGAGGCATTAAGGAAGACCAAAACTAAAAGAACTTTTTAGTATCACTAATGTTGATCATGAAGCCCTATTAGAGACCCTAAAACAGAGAGAGGACCCTACTGGAACACTCAACTTGGTATATTTACTTCTTATGTTATTTTCTTCATAATGATTCAATGAACCGATGATTATTTTGTTTAATATAATAAGTTACTAATATTTTTTATGATACTGGAATGTAGGTACATCATGAAGAGTAGGGGGGATGGGGTGTCAGGGACAATTCCTAAGATTTATGATGTATTATGATGTAAAATGTGAAGTTTTTATATATATGGTTTTTGTAATAATGAAAAAGATAGGTTAAATTAATTACATATCCTAATTTGTATTTTGGTAGGTTCTTTGTAAGGAATTATAAGAGGAAGATATTGAACAAGTTCTTGCAAATCATATTTGCATGTGATACAAGGCTATAAGGATACTTTTAAGAGCATTTATAGCTATATGAGTATTGAAGAAAGAAGACAATAAAAGATAATTTTTTGTGGATATCTTATTACAAGTTTGGCTTTTTTCCTATTTGACATAGAGCTGACATTATGATTATTAAAACCATTTTTATCAAACTAATCAAATAAGAAAAATCTAGAAAATACAGATGAACAATTAGAATACTTGATTCCTTAAAAAACAATTTGGGGAACGTGTAAATAAGTTTGAATACTCATTTGCAATAAGTCATTGAAACAAGAAGTGATTTTATGATGCTAATATTGTGTAACCCTTTTACTACAAGTCTTATTAATGCATTTCATTTCTTTTTATGGTGTGAGGTTTCCATCTCTAGGTTATTATAAACAAAGACTTGTGGTGCAAGAAGAGTGATGGGTGGAAGAAATATTTGATTTGGATAATGTTTTTCTATATCTTTGGAATGCTAGGGTGGTTCTATTACACTTTATTATAGTTCAAGTCAAATTTTGGGTTGTATATATTATATAGGCTCTAATTGTGAGACAACATTAACATAAAATTATTGAAACACTTGTGTGCTTTCGTACATTATCTAATCTATTTGTATAAACTCAAAGTATTGTTGTCCATATATATCCATTGTATATTTTACTCATTATTTTATTCTAATAATGTGATCTTGTATATTGTCAAAGTTAAACCCTTATCTTTTTTTCTCTTTACCTATCTATGACAAGTTCTTGCATACATGTATTCTTCAGGGTTTCATGAATTTATATTGCTCGAATTCTACAATGAAAAAAAAAAGCAAGCCTAAAAGTCACCCAAATTCCAGATTTACAGCTCTAAGAAAAAAATTGCACTAGGACCCAAAATCCCTAGGGAATAGGTCAAACTAAGTCATCTTATTTTGGAATAGTTGGACTGAGGTTAACCTATTCTAGACTCAATCAACCTAGGTTAACACAATGAATTGTGATAATAACATTGAAAAATTAATCCTTATTGGTTATTATGACTCTACTAAAGCCTATTGGTTGTATGGTCCTAAGGGGGGTGAATTAACATCTCTAAAGATATGTCAAATTAAAATAAGTGTTTCACCTTTCAACCCTTTTCCATGTTGGATTATTAGAAGAGAAAGATAGTAGTGATACATCATCAATATACTTACCCAAAAATATTGAGCTAGAATTCAAAATTCCTATTGAATCTATGTATAAGAAAGGAAAGATATTAATGAGCCAAATTTAGGCTTAATGTACACTCCACAATTGACAAGTATTATCCAAAGGTAACACTTGTAGCAAGTTGGAAAACTAACCTACTCTAGCCTAACCAGTAACAAGACAAATGTAAAATAAATTCATTCACTAGTTGGCTAAAATAGTTGACTTTATTCTTAAAAGTTCCATGATTAACATTCTTAAAGGCAAATACTTGAATTGTTTGATGCAACATCTATTGAGGAATGAAAATGGTGTGACTTAATTCACATCGTTGATTGAAAGTATCAACATTTGGGACTGAATCAACATGTTGCATTTCATCCTCTCTATAATACTCTTCATGTTCAAGTGCTAGTTTGAATGGTGACTCCTCCCTTGACTTGAGCTGGGAAAAATACTTGATTGTACAGCCTCTTGAAAGCACAAACTTTAAGCTTGATTTGCTGGTTTCTATAGTGTTTCTCCTTTTTGTTGGTTCATCATGGTTACCATGCATTATTACAACCATTCCAACTCTTCCTCAAGGAGTCCCCTCCTTTTCTTAAGGTAGCTCAAATTTCATAACAACTATCAACCTATTGAATGCTCTTGAGAAATGAATCCATCATGCATTCATGCTTAGAATCATTAGGAAAAATCCATATACTTTGAATTTTTAGTAGCAAGGTTCACACAAAAAACTTTTACAATACTATAAAAGTAATCTTCTAAGCTTTGGTTAGCTACCTATCTCATTTTTGAGAGATCACATTCCATTTGATTTCACCATTGCAATCTCGCTCGATGCCAAAACTCGTAGTGTGCCTCAGTTCATAGGTGCACCACAACATAACTTTGAAACCACTAATCTTGGCATTGAATCATCAGCTCCATTAGATCTGGATGGGTGGGTGAACCCTAATGACACCCTTGTTCTAGCCACGAAGACCCTCCATTGTTTGTGCTCACCCCGTACCAAGTAATCTCCAAGGTGCTCTAAGTGTGTTTTGAGGTCGATATTCTGAGGGTCATAACATGGAGCTCATGAGGGCTATTAATGAAATGTCAAATTCTATAAGATAGTGATGCCAAGGCCTAAAATAACCTATCTCATTTTCAAGAGATCACATTCCATTTGGATTCAGCACAACGATCTCGCTCAACACCAAAACTTGCAATGTGCCTCAGTTCATAGGTGCACCACAATGTAACTTTGAAACCGCTAATCTTGGCATTGAATTGTCAACACCATTAGCTCCAAATGGGTGGGTGAACACTAGTGACACCCTTGTTCTAGCCATGGAGACCATCCATCATCCACTACCACCCTATACCGAGTAGTCTCCAAGGTTCTCTAAGCACATTTCAAGGTTGATCTTATGAGGGTCGTAACTCAGAGCTCATGAGGGCTATCGATGAAACATTGAATTCTACAAGATGGAAATGCCAAGGCCTAAAATAACCTATCTCATTTTTGAGAGATCACATTCCATTTGGATTTAGCACAATGATCTCACTCGATGCCAAAACTCGTAGTGTGCCTTAGTGCATAAGTGCACCATAGTGTAACTTTGAAACTATTGATCTTGGCATTGAATCATCAGTGCCATTAGCTAAAAATGGGTGGGTGAACCCTAGTGACACCCTTATTCTAGCCACAGAGACCATCCATTATTCGTTACCACCCTGTACTGGGCAATCTCCAAGGTGCTCTAAGTACATTTTGAGGTCGATCTTTTGAGGGTCATAACTCAGAGCTCATGAGTTCTATTGATGAAATGTCAAATTCAATAAGATTTTGATGTTGAGACCTAAAATAACCTATCTCATTTTTGAGAGATCACATTTCATTTGGATTTGGCACAACAATCTCACTCGATGCCAAAACTCATAGTGTGCCTCAATTTATAGGTGCACCACAATGTAACTTTGAAACCGTTGATCTTGGCATCAAATTTTCAGTTCTATTAGTTCTAGATGGGTAGGTGAACCCTAATGACCGCCTTGTTCTAGCCACAGAGACCATCCATCATTTGTAGCCACCACATATCGAGTAGTCTCCAAGGTGCTCTAAGTGTCTTTTGAGGTCGATCTTCTGACGGTCGTAACTTGGAGCTCGTGAGGGCTATCAATGAAATGTAAAATTCTATAGGATGGTGATGCTAAGGCCTAAAATAATTGATCTCATTTTTGAGAGATCACATTTTGTTTGGATTTGACATAGTGATCTCGTTCGATGACAAAACTTGTAGTGTGCTTCAGTTCATAGGTGCACCATAGCGTAACTTTGAAATTGTTTATCTTGGCATTGAATTGTCAGTGCCATTAGGTTTAAATAGGTGAGTAAGCCCTAGTGACACCCTTTTTCTAGCCATAGAGACCATCCATCATCCACTGCCACCTGTACTGAGTAGTCTCCAAGGTGCTCTAAGTGCATTTTGAGGTTGATCTTCTAAGGGTTGTAACTCGGAGCTCGTGAGGACTATTGATGAAACATCAAATTCTACAAGATGGTGATGCCAAGACCTAAAATAACCTATCTCACTTTGAGAGGTCACATTCCATTTGGATTTGGCATAGCAATCTTGCTCAATACCAAAACTCATAGTGTGCCTCAGTTCATAGGTGTACCACAACATAACTTTGAAATCGCTGATCTTTGCATCAAATCGTCAGTGCCATTAGCTTTAGATGGGTCGTTGAACCCTAGTGACACCCTTTTTTCAACCATGGAGACCATCCATCATCCCCAGCCACCCTGTATTGAGTAGTCTCCAAGGTGCTCTAAGTGCATTTCGAGGTCGATCTTTTGAGGGTCATAACTCGGAGCTCATGAGGGCTATTGATGAAATGTTGAATTCTATAGGACAATGATGCTAAGGCCTAAAATAACCTATCTCATTTTTGAGAGAACACATTCTATTTGGATTCGGCAGAACAATCTCATTTAGTGCCAAAACTCACAGTGTGCCTCAATTCATAGGTGCACCACAACATAACTTTGAAACTGATGATCTTGGCATCAAATCATCAGCACCATTAGATCTGGATGGGCAGGTGAACCCTAGTAACACCCTTATTTTGGCTGTGGAGACCATCCATTGTTTGCAACCATCCCATACCGAGGAGTCTCCAATGTGCTCTAAGTGCATTTCGAGGTTGATCTTTTGAGGGTCATAACTCAGAGCTTGTGAGGGCTATCAATAACCCCTTACCAAGTTTAGTAAACTTCTCTAATTAAGGATATAATGTTATAACAAAAATTGATAAAAGTTTCAAAAGTTGCAAAAGCTATAAAATTGCAATTTTGTAACTTTTGCAACTTATGCAACTTTTTCTTGTAAAGTGAAAATGAGTGCAAAGAGTCAGTTAGGAGTTTACGCATGATGATACAAGGTTGAAAAGACCTATATAAGGTGTGAAATTATAGCATGCATTAATGAAGCCAATTTTTTAAAGTGGATCAGTATGGGTTATGTGAACCTTGTGTAGGAGGTTAACAAGTGTGTTTATGTCATGATAGCACTTCAAATTAAAAATTGCATCCAAATTTGATAATAAAGGTTGTTGAAATATTATTCACAAATTTTTGCATTTGAATTGAATATAAAAAACATGATAAAAATTAGGGACATTCCATAAACATGAACAATACACACGATTCATGATAAATTGAACAATACTAGATACTAAATTAATATGTACATCATTGTGCTCATAAATGACAAAAATATATATCAAAATACATGTATCCATCAACAAGTTACAAAAATATATATCAAATATCATGTATCCATAGACAAAGTACACAAATATATATCAAAATACATAGATCCATACACAAAATTTGGTTGATCATGCCATTAGAATGTGTATAATATCAATGTTTCTATAAACAATGTTGCATATGCCATCTCAAAATGTCTCATGACACATCCTATGATAGCTATACTATCCTAGGGTGCTGGTGGATGATCAAAATGTAGCCTCTTCCCTGCACTAGGTGGATCAGATGCCTCTTACATAAACAAAAAAGGAAATCCCAAAGTTAGAATACTAAATTTATATGATTCTTTATATCTAACATTGAATTACTCAAATGCATAATGATCTTTTCTTTTAAGAATATTTATTCTATTCAAATTTCATAATAAATACCTCTCTCATCAACCTCCTACATCAGTCAATAGTCCTCTCATATGCCCTTGGCAATGCTTGTACCTTGTTGATTGTGTCTTGTCAATGTTCAAATATCTTTGTCATATGAATCTACAAGTTAAACTATAACATTATAATTCACAACATGTTAAATTTATAACATATTTAATCATGAATTCAAACTACAACTTACTAGTGTAGGCTCCTCCTCAGGATATAATGGTTGCATCATCAAATCTACAAAACTCTCCCATCGAACCTTGTGTGCACTATGAGTTCCCTATGAGATACACAATAGTAGTTGTTAATATCATAGAATTCAGTTTTGAATTTATTTATGAAGATAAGGAAAATGAAAAATAAATGATACTTATACATACAATGGGGCTCTTGGTGTGAATGGAAATGCTTGAGCATCTACGACACAGAGTCTATATGGGGTCATCACCAGTAGCCATGGCCTATATATAATAAAGAATGTAATTAAATTTCATTACCATAAAAATTTTACAAGAATGCATCAATATTTAATCAAATGGAAAACACCTAATTACCTTTCCTTTGTCGATGAGTGTTGGCTCATCCCTTGTACTTTGTCCCTGAGTGATAGGTGATACTAGCAAGATAAAAGAAATATTAGAAACCGTATATGCTACAATATCAAATAGAAAAACTAATGAGAACACAACATAATATATCATAGATATCTCAATGCCAAATGAAATGGCTGAGACTGTGGCATCATCAGCCTATCTCAACTCCTCCTTAGTTATCAAATAAACATGAATGAAGATCACATAAATGTATAAATTAGTATGGCTTAAAAATTAAAATTACTCTATTATAAAAGTTAACTTTAAATCACATATTTTATAACAAAAAAATTTATACACATACTGACATAGAAGGAGTCCATGCCTCTGCATTCCCCTCCTCTCTCGCATTAGGGTCTATAGCCTCTACACGTGCATTTTGTGTATCCTCATCTAATACAAAATGATACTTAGGAAGATCACCTATTGGACCCAGGAAAATATTCTTGCATGTAATACAAGTGTAAGGTACAAATGTGTGATGAGCTAGCTGATGATGAACTAGCACTAGCATCATCAACACAAGGAGGTAGGACTAACCTAGTCTAAGATATCAATAGGCTACTTAGTCTATGAATGGCTCTAATGGTCTGAGAGCTAGCCTTTATGATAATATTAGAATGCTACACTCGAGGAGGGGGGGATACATCAGTATGGGGGACAAAAGTGGCAACTTTCTTTCACTGGAAAGAAGGTCTATCCTGAGGAGCTCCTAGTCCTACACCCATGTTGGGATTCATGCTATAATAGTTCACTTTGAGTTTCAACACAAATTTTTCATATAATCTTTTAGGGAAATAAAATGGAAACTCTAAATTGCTATGTGGAGGGATATTAAAAACCATCCACCAATGATCCCAAAAGTTTGCACCTATGTCATCATTTGTGCACCATTTAATCGATAGTTTGGGTTTTTTGTGGTCGATCGGTAAACCAATTTTTGGGTTCACAAGAAAGCTAACCAAATAATCTTTGATTATATTGAGGGCCGCAACCTCATCATGGTCCAAGCCATCATCAAACATCTCATGCATTTTGTCACACCAACGAAGAGCGGAATTTTTTTTGTTGATAAGGGTTTCAATTTTATCCACTATGGTGTTTAACATGGATAACATAGGAGCCAATGCAGGTACATTATTATACGTTCTTTGCAAACCCCTCAATTCAGTGAGATTTTCAATTATCAAATCCTTGATTGGACAAGAGTTTTGAGGGGGTAAAGGATCATTTGGTGGATGATTTTTCAGGAGCACTAGATCATTTGGTGAGGGGTTATGAGAAATATTATTCCTTGCCTTATGGTCATAATTTTGATTAGCCATTCCTATTAATTTTCAAAACATCATTTATATTAAAAAAACCTAAATTTTAACAATTTTTATCAAAAACCCTAAATTCTAAAAAAATCAACTAAAACTAACAATTTTATAATAAAATTTAGTAAATTTATATTAAAATTGATTAAAAACAAAAAAGACTAACCTTTTATCGTGTATCTGATTGAAAAATAGATATCCACGCTTTAAACCTAATATATGACTATAAAAAATAACCCACGGGTTGTGCTTTTATTTTTAAATAACACTGTCAATTATTAGGTATCTGATATAATATCAGATACTCGATATTATTAGATATTTGATATAATATCAAGTATCCAATATTATCGGGTATTCGATATAAAATCAAATACCCAATAAAGGTTGGGCTTTACTTTCCAGGTTTGGTATTAGGATGGGTGAAAAAAAGTTAGAGTTGATTTTAAAATGCTTTTAGACATTTTAAAACTCTATCTTTTTCACAGTGCCACTTTTTGGCACACCATGATCTTGCACATACCCAAATAATGTGTAAGCTTATAAATTGCAATGGTCTTAGAGCTTTCATGTCTTAATATAACAATACCAAAGTATCTACACATGCTCTCTCTCTCTCTCTCTCTCTCTCTCTCTCTCTCTCTCTCTCTCTCACACACACACACACACACACACACACACACACACACACACACACACACACACACACACACACGTGCGCGCGCACGCACACACATATAGACACACACACACACATAGAAAAATGTAGGTAGGTATAGTATAATATTTCTATATTAAGACATCAACTTATGAAGTTATTCTTTTTCCTTGGAAATAGTTTTATTATTTTATCATGAGAAATCATATTTCTATGCTCTTAATTGGGTTCTTATATTTTTTAGCAATTTTTCAAATAATATTTCTAGATATATTGTCAATTTCTTTTTGGTTGTAACTCCTCTAGCTTCATACATTATTTCTTGTAACTAAGAATGCAACTAAGTAATGAAAAGATCTTATTTTGTGTGTTGGCTTTTATCGAGAAATGTTCATAAACATCACAACAAAGATATCACATCTTCATATTGCCTTCTTTACATTTTTGCATTGTGTTACACATGAATAGTCCACATATATTTTTTCTTCATGGTCATAGTTCATAAATGCTAAACAAGAGTCCTTCAGTTGAATAGATCCATGAACTTGAACATTGAACACCTTGTTCGGTGTTCAAGGTTCAATGTTCACCAAGTGCCTTAGTCATTTAAAGAAGTCACTCATGTTTAGGCACTAATACTCATCATTAGAATGAACGTGAACCTTGAACTCTTTGCTCATTTGTTCAAAGTTCAAATTCACAAGTGTGTCTTCATTAGAGGTCAAATCATGAGATTAGTTTCCAATATTTTGTGACCTTTGAACCTGAACATTGAACTACCTCATAGTTCAAGCATTTATGTTCACCTAGTCATAAAGACATATGCTTTCAAGGCCACATTTCTTTCAAAAAACTCAATAGCAGTGCAAATTACTACATCAACAAAAAAGATCTGCATTAATGAAGAGTTAAAAGAAATAATGAAAAGGTATGTGGTGGCATGTATAAAGCTCAGGTGAACTAGTAATGATTGTAACTTCTATCTTGTCACTAGTTGTGTCATCTATATATATCATTTGAGTCTAGGCTTCACGTTTTAAAAGCAACTTGACTTGTTTTTATTTCCTCCTATTTCCACTTTTTTGTAAACATTTTATCTCATCTAAGTATATGCAGAGATAGTTTAAGCTTTATCTTCCTAAAAAATTGTGTGTGCTAAGCCTAGTGAGTCTCTAGTCCTTCACTTTCAAGGTACCTTTTCCTTTTGCATTTCTTTAAGTTTTTACTTTCATTCTATATCTTTCTTTTCCATTTGCTTCCTATCATGGCTACCTCTTTTTATCCAAAACTCTCTAACAAGATTAGAGAGTTGGTAATAAGTAGTGTTCTCCCTAACATAGAAGACACCTTCCTCACCAAGGAAGATATGAATAGGCTATTGGCTAGGTTCACAAATCCACCACCCAATTCCATATTCCAAAAGGTTGCAAATAGTGTTCTATTGTGGGCATCCACATTTTTAGAGGCTTTCCCTTGCCTTGAATTAGTCCTAGCCTATAGTGATAGATATGATGCTACTAAGAAATGCATCCACACTTTCAATGGAAAAATCTTTGTATATGTGACTAGAATTGCAGTTATGGAAACCTTGAATATTCCTCTATGGGAAGTGTATGAATATTGGACTATCAATTCCTACTCTTCTCAACTTTCCATGAATGTCACGGAGTTGAGCAAAAATATCACTAAGAGTTGGCTTTTTAAAGTTTGAAAGTGGGGGGGTTCCCATCTTGAAAATCCTTTGATTAGAGAGAATATGATTCCCAAGATTAAGGACATTATTACATTGCAAACTTGGGTAAAGGAAAATGCAAATTCCTTCTATTGGGAAAGTTGGATGTATTTCTTTGTCTATACTTTTCTAGGGGAAGATAAATACATTGATTGGGCATATATAATAGTGAAGTGTTTGTAGGAAGAACTTTCCTAGTCCTTTGGAACCACTAGTTTTTACATGACCTCCTACTTTTTCTACATCCTAGCTCATGACAAAGAGTGGAAGGGCCTTTGACACTCATATTTGAACCCAAGTATGCCCATTTACGAATATTACCCACTCTTGTAGAAGAACAGAAGTCCTAATGAATTCAAGATAGTCTAGGACACATTTTTAGCCAAATTAGTGTTTGAGTTACAAGGGAAAGAAAATATGAGATTGATAGAAGAGGCCACTCAATTGATCAATATTTATGGTAGTTACTTCACCTATCCCAAAATTGGAGGTTATGAAGATAAACCATTAAGGCTTCATCAATATTACCTCGATTGTATAGTGCTAATTGAGGAGTACAAATAGTTAATGGAAGTCAAAAAATGTTGTAAAGAAAGGAAGCTTCAAGATATAAATTCCTTGTTGAGCTAAGACATTACAAATGCAAAACCATCCAAGATTCTCTCAAACTCAAAATAGAGATCAAACCCTTGAACTTGCTCACCTACGCTCCTAGAACAAATTTTGATAGCTAAGAATTTTCCATGAAGTATTTGAAATTTCTTCTTCTGATGCACATTCACCCCATTTAGAGGATATGTGGGCTAGCTACCAAACTAACTTTGAAGTCAAGAAAAAGCTCTAGTCTAGGTTAACTTTATCCCAAATTAAGGATTTCAATATTCTATTTGATATCTTAGGGGTAATCAAGGAGGAGGAAGAAGAGGTTGTAGACCCTATCTATATTGAGAAAGTTGAGGCCTATCCCTTACCAGAAATTGATTAGTCAGTAATAGAAGAAGATGATTTACACACGAGAACTACACTTGCTTTAGCTTGAATAGAGCAATGGCTCATAAGAAAAAGGTATTTGAGAATAGGGGCTTGTAATGTTCAAAAGATTCAAGTTTGTTTAGTTTCACCTTTGGCTATTTCTAGTCAGAATAAAATTATTACTTCACCCACTGTAGGTAAGTCAAAGATTAATGTTGAACCTAAAAATCTTGTTCAAAGATTAGTTCCCCCCCACCCCCTACCTCATGTTTGTCAATTGGATGTGTTCTCATATCCAAAGGAAGAAAGAATAGTTGAAGAAATTGATTGTGCCCCATGATGAACCTACAGCTATAGAGCTAGATGTGGTGGAAGAGAAAGAGGAAACAAGGAAATCTCTCATTGGTGGAATGGAACAAGACTATCAAAAAATGATAGAAGGTAAGTACTACCACATTAGGTGAAATGTCTCTTAGTCCTCCACTCATCGATTTAAAAATCATGGGGAATGAAGATCATGCTGAAGTTTTTTTTAAAGAAGTAGAGGCAGCCTTCTTCACAATAATCAAGCTGTTGAAATAAACAAGCGATGTATCGGTTCATGATTTGACCATAGTTTCTAGGGTAGATTCTATGATGATTATTTGCACTGAATACCTAAAGTTCAAGAGAAGAAGTTGGATCATATTGGTTTAATCATGAAGATGTGGAAACTTAGCATTAGGCATTCTATAGAAGAAAGAACTTGTTAGTTTCCTTGCTGATCATAAAGTTTGGAAAGAAATTGATAGTGGTGGTTCTGACAACCATGGATCTCAAGCTATGAGTGTTATAGCTAGTGCTTGAGAAAAGACAAAGAGACTTGTTGATCTCTTTCTTTATTTTTAGTTAATATGTTATAAACTCTATGTTGTTTGCAAGAAATGTTTCAACTCCCTACATGGAGTTAATTTTTATTGGATTTTAGAAAGCCTAAATTAGCTATATATGTAATATATTAAGTGATCTTAAGGGTCAGCTCTCTAAATTTTCTTAGATAGTTCTTTGGTTGAGTATGATAGTTAGCTGCTTTTGTGTTTTATGAACAACAAGTTAATGATAATAGATACTAATTGTTTGGTTATTTCTATGGTGTCTATCTGATAATCATGTGCTTATCTTATTGGTTTATGGAGTTTGTGTGAGGTTCATGCCATACAGATGTTATTTCAATGATCATTTTGTTCTTGTTTTCCCTTTCAATTCTCTCTAGTTATCTTGATCAACTTTCAAATTACAAATTGTGTGTCATATGGCATATATTTCATCACATTTATTTATATCTACAATGTTCTTTTATGGTTATAAAAGGATGTTTACATCTTTCCTTAAGTTCTTTTTGGATAAAATAATGACAATATTGATTCATTTATAGAAGGTGCCATATTGCAAATCATTTTAGAAGGAAGTTGTGCTTTTGAAACATAGAGAGTCTTTGTAATTATAAAAGGTTAAATGAAAGTGTGTTTTTCTTGCAAATAAAACATAAGTAACTCAGGGGAAAAACTATTCACTAACACATTGTTTTCACAATCTCAATTTGCCTTTGCATTTTAATAATCAAGTATGAAATAGATCCTAAGAATGATATAATCTCTTGAATAATCCATCTCTTTGCAAGTGTATATTATTAATTTATTTTGTGTAATTTTTCCCAACTATTTTTCTTCAAATAAGTAGTTCAGATTACTACGCTCTAGAATCTTTGCATATCCAAC
Source organism: Cupressus sempervirens (assembly GCA_028749045.1). Lineage (NCBI taxonomy): Eukaryota > Viridiplantae > Streptophyta > Pinopsida > Cupressales > Cupressaceae > Cupressus > Cupressus sempervirens. The sequence goes on along the minus strand of CM053793.1, from coordinate 279,098,374 downwards.
TCTAATGTTAGTATATGTCAAGGATTTAAATATGCAAAAAAAATCCATGAAGCCCTTGAATACTTACATGTAGAAAACCAATCATAGAGAAAAAAAAATGACAAGAAGAGGCAAGGGTTTGCTCTGAAAATATGCAAATTATATTCTTATATAAAGAAAATTTGTAGATTATTACAAAATATCAATCCTTATAAAAAGAGATCCAAACCACAAAACGGTAACCTAAAAAGTTACAAAGGCTAACCTAAAAGGTAAGAGCTATTTAATAATTATTAAATAGAGAATGTAAAAGGTGCATAAAGTGAAATCTTAAGAAGGGAGAAAAGGTAATTTAACTAATGAATTAAATTAACCAAATTGTCATCCCGATGATATTCCAATCCCATAATTCTACATTTCTATACTTAATTCAAAGAGTATACAACACCTTCTAGCTCCCTTGAATTTTTTTGATCTACACATTTCCCACTGAGTTTGTTTTGAAAATTGATTCCCACATATTTGTATTTTCTCACAATCTCTAGAGGATTACCCTCAAAGAGAAATATGCCCAAGAACCTCCTATTTCTCTTCAACAAGAAGATCATAACTTCTTCTTTTTGCTAGTGTTCACTTGCATTCCCTTCTCTTGGAAAAAAATTTCCAATGAATTTAGGTGTTCTCTCAAACAATTAGCCATCTTAGCGATTAGGATGAAATCAACTACATATAGCAATAGTTTTATAACAAAGCTAACCAACTATACCCTATCACCACTAGCCCTATTTACCTTTCTTCTAAAATAGGGCTTGAGATAATGGGCACTGCAATTTGGCCCTAATATCATTTCCAAAATATTCATATAGCCCACCCATAGTTCTAATTTTATCCTTAACATGCTCATAAAATCTATGTAAGTTAGAGTACTAAGATCCTTAGAAATATCTATCTCTTCTATTCTATCCCAAGGTTTTTTACGTGACACTATATCAAAAGCTTTTTTAAAGTCAACAAAGAAACAAAAAGCCTCATCTCCCTAAGTGTCCCATATTTTTTCAACCAAGTATCTGGGAGTAACCACATAAACTATAATGGAATGCTTTGGACTAAAACATGTCTACCCCTCTACTTTTTTTCCTTTTATTTCAACCCATTTATTATTTTTCTTCTCTACCATGCTACCAAATAACTAGCCAAGGAGGAGATTGACCATGATATTTGGATAATTTGAAGGGTTATTTATGTATCCACTTTTGTGAAGTGGAATCAGCCATTTTTTTAGGGAAACCCTCCTTATTGCCATTGTTGAAGATATAATTGTTATGAGGTTGTCATGTCCCCTTTTCAAATAATTAAAAATAATAATTTTTGCTAAGGCAGACAGGCCCAAGAAGAGGCTGCCAAACCTATGGAGAAGGAGACCCAAGGACAGGAGTTTGTAGGTGTCTAGGAAAGCTAAGGATGGGAGTTTAAAGCCATTACATGTGCAATCTCATGCAGAGTTTTCCCTTGCGCTGAATAGTATAGATTTGTGGGTTTTCGAGTGTGTTTTTTTATAAGAGTTTGGTGTTTCTGGTTGAGTATTTCATATCAGTTTGGGTTGCTGCTATTTTCAGACTTTTAGATGTTAAAATAGAGCTTAATATATGTATTTATTCATGGTTAAACTTCTGTGATAGATTATTAGTGTTTTTGTGGTGATTCTGGGCTATTTTGTATTATTTTCGAGAGCCCGATGAGTATTTTTTTGTCCTCCATTTGGAAGCTATTGTGTAAATTTTATACAGACCTGAAAATGTCATTTTGTAGGCTTTTATGCTGTTGAAATTTCTATAAAAATGTCCACTTTCAGATTTATTAATAATATGTGAAGCTGTGAAATTTTTGGCACTGTTTTGGACATACTCGATTTGGGGTTTATTGAGAAATTGGTGGATCTTTGAAATATTGGTTGTTTTATTTTAAAAATTTGATTAGAGGCTTGAATAATAATTTAAAATTAGAAAAAGGGACATTTCAATGGTATGAAAGCTATGATCTTGCTAGCTTGAGGGTTTGTAGAAGTTTGCATGCAATTAAGTGAAAGAGAAAAGAGATATTTGCAGCGAGAAAAGAATAAAGAAATTTTGATCAAACCTCCAGTTGAAAGTAAAAGTACAAAATCCAAGGAAGGAAAAAGTATGGCTGATCTAGATGAGATGGCAAAGAAATTCTTCCAAGACATCCACAATACTCAGAAGCAAACAGTGAATAGTTTGGCAGAAACTAGAGAAGCTTTGCAAATATTGACAGAAAAATTGCAAGGAGTTGCATCTATTAATGAGAAAGGGAGCACTTCAGAGGAGCTGAGAAATTTGAAACCCACACCCTCTAAATAGACAAAAACTATTTTTCTGCCTACAAATGAGCCACCAGTGCCAAATCCAGCCCTTAATCCCGTGGAAGAGGTTACAGGTAACTTGATTGCATTAAGAGCTACTTACAATGGCTTCGATGATGACTTTCGTAGTTCAGTTCCTTTTAGAGAATATGTGGATATGATGAACACTTTGATGCCCAAGAAAGAGTACAAGAGGGAGCATGACATAAGTGGAAGAGAGCTCAAAAATAAAATAAGCAATTTTACAACACCTACTTTTGATGGAACAAATAAAATTTTAGCTAGAGCATGGCTACAAAAATTATAGACCTTCTTCACACTTAACCCAATGAAGGAGAATGATTCTATTCAATTTGCAAGTCTACACTTGGAAGATGCAGCCTATGATTGGTGGTATCATGGAATGACTACTCAAGGTCATGATCAGGTAACTACATTTGATGATTTTAGTCAAAGAGTGATAGATGGATTTGACCTCAAGGATGATGAAGAGTATTTTAAAGAATTGTCAAAGTTGAAGCAAACCAAATCAGTTAATGAGTATATAGAAGAGTTTCATAAAGTGGCTGTTATGGTACCTGATATGAGTGAAAAGAGGATTGTTTATCTTTTTCTTGATGGTTTGGAAGATTCTATTAAGGGTTTGGTTAAGGCTTTCTCATCCTCAACCTTATAGGAAGCTATGAAAAGAAGCTCCCAACTTGAAACTTGCATGCCTATGACACCAGTCACTAATCAAAAACCCCAAAATCTTTGGCAACATAAGGGGAATTTTCAAAAAAAGACCTTTCCAACACTACCACCAAAATATGTGATAAATGTGGAAAGAAAGAAGGTAGATGAAGAGACTAGGAGTGAATTATGAAAGAAAAAGCTTTGTTTCACTTGTAGAGAACCATGGGTTCTAGGACACAGATTTTTGGGGAAAGGTCAAGTGCACTATATTGAAGTTCCTTCAGAATCTGATTCAGATGAGCATGAGGAATTTCATGACACTAAGGAGGAGGTAGAAGAAGAGAAAGAAAAAAAATCAGCAATGATGGCACTTTAGCAACATTATTAGGAGTCCCAAGATACCATCCCTTTCGAATTCAAGGGGTACTAGTCGGGCAAAGGTTGACAGTTCTTCTTGATAGTGGGGTAACTCACAATTTTATTGATGAGGAATTTGTCATGAAAAGAGGGCTTAAAGCAGAAGATTTTGAGGGATTCAATGTTACTGTAGCTGATGGATTCACTATGCCTTGCACATGGGTGGTGAAACAACTCAAGATGACCTCAGGAGATTATGAGTTATGTGATGACTTCTATGTTCTTGGCATTGGGGAGACAGATCTTATATTGGTTGTCCAATGGTTGCACTCTATTGGAGGCTATTACATGAACCATTAGACTATGGAGTTTAAATTTCATTCCAATGGGAAAGAAGTCTTATTGAGAGGCTTATCAAATGGAGCACCTAAGGCGGTCTCTGCAAAGAGGATGGAGAGGACTTTTCGAAGAGGACAAGTAGCATGGGCAACAGAAGTCATAATCCATCCAACAAGCCCTCCAAAGAATCAAGGTAATTTTCATTTTGAAATTCAAAATATTCTTGATAAGCATAGTATAGTTTTCAATGACCTGCCTCTAGGATTACCACTAGATAGAGGTTTTGAGCATGTTATAGAGTTAGAGTAGGGTGCCAAACTAGTTATAACAACCCCATATTGCCATCCAAGAGGTTATAAGGAAGAAATTGAGAAAACTATTAAGAAACTCCTGGACATGAGATTCATAAGGCCTAGCTCTAGTCCATTTGCATCATCTATGGTACTTGTCAAGATAAAGGATGGTACAATGAGAATGTATATAGACTACAGGGCTCTAAACAAGAACATTATAAAAAATAGGTATCCCATACCACACATAGATGAACTCATTGATGAGTTACATGGTGTTGTATACCTCTCAAAAATTGACTTAAGATCAGGTACCATCAAGTCCAAATGAGGAGTGAAGATGTGAAAAAGACTACTTTCAGATATCACTATGGGCACATTGAATTTCTTGTTATGCCATTAGGCCTCACTAATGCACCTGAAACATTCCAATCTTGTATGAATAAGGTATTCAACCAGCATCTTCAAAAATTTGTTTTGGTATTTTTTGATGATATCTTGATCTATAGTAAAACATGGGAAAAGCACCTAAAGCACATAGACACTATTTTGGGAATCTTGGAGCAGCAATCCTTCTATGCTAATCTATCTAAATGTGAGTTTGGTTTGACAAAGATCCTATATTTTGGACATATTATAAGTTCTAAAGGAGTACAGGTTGATCAACAAAAAATCTAGTCAATTTTGGATTGGCCTCCACCCACTAATCTTACACAGTTGAGAGGGTTCTTCGGGTTGTGTAGCTACTACAGGGGATTTACCAAGGGATTTTCTCAGCTTTCTGCCCCCTTGACTAATTTTATAAAGAAAGGAGCTTTTTTTTGGACAGAAGAAGCACAAAAAACATTTGATAAGCTTAAGGAGGTAATGAGTTCATGCCCTGTGCTTGCAATTCCAGATTTCTCTTTACCTTTTGTTGTTAAATGTGATGCTTTTGGAGAAGGTATAGGAGCTGTCCTAACTAAAAGGGGACATCAAATAGCATTTGAAAGTAGAAAACTAAATCAATCAGAGAAAGGTTACTCTATCTATGATAAGGAAATGTTGGCAATCATGCATGCACTTCATAAGTTTAAACAATATTTGGTATGTGGGAGATTCATTGTAAAGACAGACCATAATAGCCTCAGGTTCTTCTTGAACCAAAGGGATTTGAATGATCGTCAACAAAAATGGGTAAGAAAATTTCAAGATTATGACTTTGATATTGAATACATGAAAAGAAAGAATAATGTGGTTGCTAAAGCTCTCTCAAGAAAGCCCACTCTGTGTTCCTTAACATCTATCTCTGCTGATTGGAAAGTCTCCATAATTTTAGAGTATGCTAAAGATTCCCTTGCCACCAAGATTTTGGATAAGTTAGTGGATGATAATAGGTACAAGGTTGTTGATGAATTGATTTATTACAAGAACATGATCTTTTTAGTGTCAGGATCAAAAACTAAGGAGAGGATATTGAGGGCCTTTCATGACACACCTTTGGTTGGTCATCAGGGATACTTCAAGACATACAGGAAAATTCAAGAGCGGTTTTCATGGAACGGTATGAAAGAGGATGTCCTTAAACACATTAAGGAATGTATGGTATGCCAACAAAGCAAGAGTGAGCAAATTTTTTCTGTAGGGTTGTTGCAGCCACTTCCTATTCCTGAACAAAAATGGGAAAGTATTTCTATGGACTTCATCACTGGGTTGCCCAAAGTTCAAGGTAAGGATTGCATATATGTGGTGGTAGATAGACTAACTAAGTATGCACATTTCTTTCCTATCACATCTGATTTCATGGCATCACAAGTGGCCGAATTGTTCTTCAAGGAAATTTTTAGATTACATGGCTTGCCTATAAATATTGTCAGTGATTGGTATAGTAGATTCCTTAGCTCTTTTTGGAAGAAGCTCTTTCATTTGGCAAGAATTGAACTCACTCCCAGTACTAGCTATCACCCTCAAACAGATGGACAAACAAAGATAGTTAATAAATGGATAGAGGGATATTTGAGGAACTATATTTCAAATCAACAACATGCTTGGGTGAAATGGTTGCACCTAGGGGAGTATTGTTACAAAACATCTCATCACATGTCTATTGGTATGCCTCCTTTTCATGCTCTTTATGGTTATGATGTCCTTTCCTTTGTTGATCTAGTACTTTCAGATAGCAGAGTACCTCCAGCAAGTGATTTCATCAAGCAAAGCCAAGATATAATAAGGTCCCTCAAGGATAATCTACAACATGCACAGAACCAACAGAAGTTGTATGCTGATAGGAAAAGGACCGAAAGATATTTTGAGGTGGGAGATTTGGTATTTTTTAGGTTGTAGCCATATAAGAAAAGCACCTTGAAGAGGAGTGGGGTAGAGAAACTCAAGCCAAGGTTCTATGGGCCTTATAAGATCATAAAGAAGGTAGGAGAGGTAGTTTATGAATTGGAACTCCCACCAAACAGAAAAATACACAATGTTTTCCATGTATCTTGCTTGAAGAAGGTTCTAGGCCAGAAAACCATAGTATCTAGAGAATTACCACCTCTTGATGATGAAGGGAAATTAGTTTTGATACCATAAGAGATTTTGGAGACAAGAGAGAAAAGATAGAGAAATAGGAGCATCATAGAGCATTTGGTCAAATGGAAAGGATTACCACTGGAGGATGCAACTTGGGAAGGAGCACATATTCTTGAGCATTCCAACCTTCATTTCTTGAGGACAAGCAATATTTGGGAGGGGAGGACTTGTCATGTCCCCTTTTCAAATAATTAAAAATAATAATTTTTGCTAAGGCAGGCAGGCCCAAAAAGAGGCTGCCAAACCTGTGGAGAAAGAGACCCAAGGATGGGAGTTTTTAGGTTTCTATTAAGGCTAAGGATGGTAGTTCAAAGCCATTCTATGTGCAAGCTCATGCAGAGTTTGCACTTGTGTTGAACAGTGCAGATTTGTGGGTTTTCGGGTGTGTTTTTTGTAAGAGTTTGGCATTTCCAGTTGAGTATTTCATATCAATTTTGGTTGCTGCTATATTTCAGACTTTTAGATGTTAAAATAGATCTGAATATATGTATTAGGTCATGGTTAAACTTCTGTGATAGATTATTAGTGTTTTTGTGGTGATTTCGGGCTATTTTGTGTTATTTTTAGGAGCCCGATGAGTATTGTTTTTGTCCTCCGTTTGGGAGTTGTTGTGTAAATGTTATAAAGATCTAGAAATGTCATTTTGTAGGCTTTTATTCTGTTGAAATTTCTATAAAAATGTCCACTTTCAGATTTATTAATAATATGTGAAGTTGTGAAGTTTTTGGCACTATTTTAGACATACCCGATTTGGGATTTATTGAGAAATTGGTGGATCTTTGAAATATTGGTTGTTTGATTTTTAGAATCTAATTAGAGGCTTGAATAATAATTTAAAATCAGAAAAAGGGACATTTTAGAGGTGAGAATATCACTACCCCATTTTAAATATTTAGCTTGCAGCCTATCAATATCTTAGGCTTTACCTACAACTAACCTCCTTATGCCTTGTGTAATATATTCATTGTTGAATAGGTCAACTATGGACTCAGTTACTATGGTTCTATGCTCTCCCAACTCATGCTCATAGAGTATCTTGGAAAACTCCATCCATTGAGCCCCTATGATGTTACTCTATATTGCTTCTTTTTTTGCAGAATTTCATTCCAAAACTTATTGGGACTATTTTTCCCAAGATTGATCAATTCAAATAACCATGTTGTAAAGGCAATAATAACCAACAATTTTGTCCAATAGTGATTGACTGTGCCATTGTTTTCCTATGATGACCTTTCACTGTACTTAGGTCCCTCTTCTTCTAGCTATATTAGATCACTTCTTTCTTTGTAACTCCCTTTAAGGTTGAGAGTTTGATTGTTTGTTGTCCTAGTGTCAAAGTTGTCTGTGATTAGAATCTCACCTAAAGAGCTATATGGAGAAATGTCCTTTTTTACTATTCAATAAAAGGATCTTCTCCATCAAGTTTCTTCTATTTATAGTTTTTGGAGCCTTTAGGAGTGAAGTAGCAGGATACCACCATTGCAAATATAGAAATTTCCATTATTTTCATCCATATTTATTATTTATTTATGTCCTCTTTCTCAATACTTATAAATCTACCCCATGCTTCATTAATTAGAATGGTAATACCTTCATGTCCCTTGCCACTATCTTGCCTCTCATTCCATACTAAGACTTTCTTGTACCCCTCAAATTCTGGAACCTTAGACCCATCGTGTTCATGTGCCTCTGTAAGAAAAATACTTTCATTATCTCTTTCTATAGGACCCAACCCAAGTCCTCTTCTCCAAGGGTGTCCTGTACAATTTTAGCTAACTACAGTTAATTGTTTCTAGGTGGGCCCAAGTTCCTATTTATCACGTGCAATATATTTTCAATAATTTGGGCTTTCTCATTTTGGAGCCACAACCATTTTTCATTGTCTCTTTCTTCTTTTACTTTCCCGCATTCCTTCCTTCTTTCATCTTGTTGGGTTATGGTGAGGTACTCATCAAGGTAAATATGTCAACCTTTGAGAAACCTACTATTGCTTAGGATTTTGTTTTCGTCTTTTGTATTCTGCATCATCACCCTTATCTATCTTTCCTTGTTGTTCTTTATCCATTTTCTAATTCTACATGCTGGTATGACTACTCCATTCCAATCTAGATGCTCCCTAAGGAATTTTTTTAATAATTATTTTGTGTTCTACTGTTCACCGTAGTTTCTTAGCCCATTTATGATGAGGTTTGTTGTCTTCTCATTTGTATCCTTTTTCTTCCCTAATCCGTTTCCTTACTTGCTTTTCTATGATGTCATTAGGCATATTTTCTGGTCCCTAAACTATTTGGATTGACGACCCAACTTCTTTAATTTATTCTCTTAGTTGGTTCTCATTTAGTTCCATATTTTCCATATCAAATTGTATTTATTTAATTTGTGGGTCCTTATCTTTGCCCCTTTCACCTCCTTTTGCCATACCTCTTGTTGTTATTTTTATCTCTCCTAATTCTTTCCTTAAAAGAATTAGACTGTACTCCCCTTTTTTCAAGTTAAACTACAATTTTCCCACTTGATCTCTTAGTATATTGATCTCTTTTGTTAGTTTCTAGTTATTTTTGATGACCTCTTTTGTTACTTTCCAAGTGTTTTTGGTGACCAATTAGTTTTCCAAGTGAACCTACATCTAGAACAAAAATGAATGGCATGGGAAATTTATGAGGTACTACTATCTCTTTAATGTATGAACCCAAGCTTCCCAATCATCCAAACATCCTCCACAAAATCCAATGTATCAATTAATCAAAGCACCTGAGAGAGAATTTGTTGATTCACAAAATTGAGCTCACAAGAGTAGATTCACAAGGAGATAAGGAGAAAAGTAATAAAAATACAAAACTTACATCATGGGAATAGAAGCATGAGTCAATTTGGGGCTACAAAATTGTTGAGATAATGGGTGTTGCACACATTGCATCATATTGTTATATTTTATTTTATTTTATTATGTAATGTTGTACCTAAATGGACGTGCAACATGTAAAGATTCCCATGGAATATTCTTGATGAGTTGTATTGTAACATTGTGATAATATTTCATGTAATTATTTAATATTGGAGAAAAGAATTAAATGTCCAATATTAAATGTGGGGTCAGTGGGTTAGGTAGCATATGGTTTTAGCACATGGTTTATGTAATACCACTTGGTGGTTTTGTGGGACTTGCTACTATATAAGCAGCCACAAGGGTAGTTGTTGTAGAGAGAGAGAGAAAAGAGAGTGACAAGAAGAAGACAAAAGGCAAGAGTCGAGCGGGACAAGGCTTGACAGGTTAGCCAAGGGAGCATTTGTGAAGGTTGAAAGCATGGCATGGGATGTGTGGATTCATGCTTGTTCACATAGTTTGCTCGGTTGTGGCTATGGCCATGAAGGCTTCCATGGTTGTATGACAATGGTATTTTTTGCTGAATAATAAATGATGATGGATGCTTTTGGAGGCTAGGTTTTTCCCTCAATGAGGGTTTCCCAGGGTATATCTTGTGTCACAATCTTGTGGGTATGTCATCTATTCTCTTGCATGTGGATTTTAATTCTGTGTTTATTTTTTTTTCTATTATGGGTTATGTGGAAACGGTTATATTCTTTATTGCCAAGTTTCCTTATAAAAATTTCCATGACACATCATCTGAGACAAAATATCCTCATTTCACTTTGTAACAAATGTCACAATCAATTGTTTTAACAAATAGTAAAATAATTAACCATGGCAGTGTCTTGAATGGTTGTGCATGCAAGAACAATGAACCATTTTGAGTATGTGCGTACTATATTCTATAAAAATCAACAACCATAATGAATTTGATGCTAGTTCTTGTCTAAGGTGAAACACACGCCATTGATTGAAGAAATGAACTCCTAATGTGCATATGGGAAATGCCTATGACGTCGATTATTGCTTTGTAAGGTGAGCTAAAAGTGGAAGGAAAATAGGTCATCACTATTTTTGTTCACAATATAAAAGTAAATTGAAAATTTTGAATCATCGATATAAAAGTAAATTACTTTTTTCACAATAGGTAGGCCTTCAACTTAATAAAAAGAACCCTATGTTAACATTGCCACTTTGTAGAGAATAAAGAAAAAATCCTCTCTTGAGAGACCTTGATTGTTAGATAAAGAAAATTAAAGAGAACTTTATGTGAACAATCACATATAAAAACAAGAGCTCCGAGTGAGCTGGAGTCCTTTCCTTATAATATCATACATGCTTTTAAAGCTTATTATCAAAGTTAATATATTATTGAAAATACTAACGATTAGTAAGTTTGACAAAGGGTAATATAGAAGAGTACTATTTATGTAGTGCAAAATGCCTATTAAGTAATTGACATTATTAAAAAAAATGAAAAGTAAGAGAGTCGTATATGCCTATTTTTTTTTGGTATATGTGTAATGTTTCTTTTGTTGTATGCTAGTAGCATATTACAGGGAGTTTCATCTTTTAATTCAGTTGTTGATAGTAGCAAATATTTTTCTGTAAAAGTTGAGTTTTTGATTAAAATTGTAAAGACGGCTGCTAAAACTATGATTTGTGAAATATGATTATTATTATAAACATGCTCTAATTCTTAGAAGTTAAATTAAACTCAGAAATTTATAGCATTACGTTTGTAAAACTAAGACTAAAGTCAATAGTTGATCTGAAGTTGTGACAGATGCTATAGTCTTCTATTTTGTAGAGTGCAACCTGGTTTGTTCTAGTTTGAGAAGGATAGGCTGCAAAACAAGACAAGTAGCCATTTTATTAATTTATTTCGCAAAAGAACCTTGTCAATCGTAGCTATTAAATCTTGACATTAAATCGTATAGCTATTCAGTACATTTCTACTCCTTACAATTGATCATACGAAGCCAAACACAAATCCGAAATAAAAAATTGATATTGATTTTATTTAATAATCTAAAAATACGAGGAAAAGACATCTCTAACGATTTTTAGAGATGAGAAAATTCACGTGATTCAAATGTCAAACCTATAGTAAAATAGAATAGGAATGGATTCAAACAACATAGTGATCTAGTAAACTTCAATGAGCATCCACTTTGTTTCATACAAAATCACTGTCCAAGAACAATGGTTTCAGATTCAATATTATTTATATTTTATTAGGCCTATTTAAAATCATTATAAACGGTCCAAATTAACATACAGGATTTGATGAGCTCAAATGGAAATTTATAAGTCCCTTTGTAACTTCAGTAGACACAAATCACCACCATTTATGCCCGAAGATTACACATTGCTCTTAATTTACAAATAATTATTCTTTTCTCCAATAGAAAAAGATCTAAGTAAACATGTAAATTATATCATCTTGTAGCAAGCTCTGCATACTTGATTCAAGCAAAGAATTGGAGAACAATGTTGACAATGTCTTTTATCTTGATGCAAATCGCTGCCAGTTGGCCCGTTGAAAAGTCAACTCTTTTGGATGTTTTTGGATTAAAATATATTTTTGGGAAAATGTTAATAATGGTCATTAAACGCATGAGTTATAGCTACCATGGTTAGTATTAACCCACACCACTTAACTTGGACAAGGATTTGCCACTTGGCAGAATGCTACGGTGGACTTCAAAACATATCAAAGTTAGTTTCTTCTTTCAAAGGAAATGAAGGTTTCTTGTTTTCGAAGCCAAACAATTTTGATGTTTTTTTGTTTCAAACCCTACTCTTGCAAGCATTGGCGCCATGATCTTCTTCTTGGCATTTATTCACATTGATTTTGGGTTTTATATTTGTTGAGTTTTCTCTAGAGGATGTAGACGTATTAACACACTGTTTGTAATATTTGTGTGTTCCAAATTACATACTCAAGGCATATGTATATGATATTTAAGAGACATGTCTCCATAGAGACATGTCTCTTCAACTCTCACTAGTTATTGCTAGATAACATATGTTTACTTTGATTAAGAATGTGATAATAACTCTTTTATACATATATATAAATAAAATAAATTTTATCCAAAAGAAGCTACAAAACCTTAACACTCCTTAGCTATAGAGGATAAACATAGGACATGTATTATACCATTGGTAATATTAGGTATGGAAGAAATATATCTTTGATCAGTTGATATTTATCATTTTGATATCACAGTTGATATTACAAGTATTGGCCTCCTAAAATATCAATGATATTCACCAAGTACTCAAAAGCTTCTGATATCACATTTGATATCAAGAGTATTGGCCTCCCAGAATATCGACATCCGATATTCACCAATTACTCAAAATAAGGTTTGATATCGCATCTGATATCAAGAGTATTGGCCTCCTAGAATATCAAAGATATTCACCAAGTACTCTTTGAGTAATGGCCTCTCAGAATGTTGAGATGCAAGACATTCACCATATACTCAATTTAATCTCATAATACAAGTTATTGTAAGATCATCACCTTACAGTAACTTCTGCAAATACAAGTGACATCATTTGGAAGTCGTCACTTCCTCATGATATACATAGGGGGTAGGCCCATTAAAATCACATAGTCAAGAGGCATACTCATGAATCATTTTCCTCTTGTCTGCTACAATTTATTGATCCTGAAGAATCATCACACAACATGATTTATTCCCTCTTAATCAATATGACTGAGATCGCTGAAGGTTGACAAAATCACATTCTCTATCTTCTCCCTCTCTTTCAAGGTTGCCTCTAAAATTTCAGGCTCCCTCTAAATATCAATCTTCAGAGCTCTTTTACCTTTGAAGAAGTGTTAGAATCCCTCTGAATCTAATATTAATCCTCTTTTCCTTTATTCATGGAAAAAATCAAGACACATAATTCTTATAAAAATAAAAATAATTTTAATAATTAATCTCCAAATTTATAAGAACATTAAAAAATTAATTGATTTCAAAAGATATCAATTATTATTGACTAAACCTTCATACTTGAAAAATACTTTCTTAGAAAATATTATATTAATCTCATAAAATATGAATAATTTCTCTAATAAATATTTATACATTCACAATATTATATACAAATGTATAATATTAAACATAGAAATGAATATTCATAAAAATGAAAAAGAAATATTTAAATACATAGTATACCTTCCACAAACCTTTATTCACGAGGCTTGATGCTTGATGTCGTGTCACCCTTATTTTCCAACCTAACATGCTCAATTCTACAATTTCATGTTTCAATCAAATCAATTTTGTGCTATGCGCATGTCAAACTCCATTTATTAATCCCTTTACCAATCAACTCTCTAAATTTCTAGGAAAATAAGAAAGAATATAAAAGGGAAACCACCATAGGGATTTGACCCACATACGATAACTATGGTAGGACCATCACACACACTATCAACACTATACACATGAATAAATGCCACAAATGAGAGGGATAAACACTTAAGGTTTGTTATCTTATGTGCCATGGGAGAAAAGATGGTTCTAACTGATACTAAAGAGATTCTTATGACAAATGTCAATGATCTTTTAGAGCATTTGATGCATTGATTTCTACACTTTATGCAAAGTTGAAAGAAACTTAATATATGTTTGGCCATCAAGAATGCATTCACACCATTTTGCAAGGTTTTCTATCAAGTCAATGCGATCTCTTTTATTCTCCATTAACTCAAGAATCATCTTTTTCATCAACCATTACATAAATGTATATGTCTGCAAAATACACACAATATACAATTCTTCTTATTGTTGTTTATATCATGACTTTCATAATTTATAAATTTCTTCCATGCTTCAAGTTTTCCCACCAAAAATGATGATTATGTACTCCATCCTTTGTCATTGTCTTGATAATCAATCTGTTAGACATAGAGATTCAACTACAATGTTTGAGAAATGCTCTTGCAGAAGAATAGGAAAATATGTGCACTTAAGGCACGCACCACATTACCAAAAATCTCCTTTGTTGCATGCACTAGTCTTCTAAGTCTAATGCCATGACAACAAGCTCTTGTCTGGAGAGAATACATTCACTATCAAAGTATACCACCACCATCAACAAAGATTCTACACATCCAACTAGGTTAAGAAATGATTATTTGCTAGTGGCATATATATTTGGATGGTTCTTTTTGGAACTTCTAACTCTGTGCATGAATTAGTGATGACTACCAACCCCATCTAGTCTTAAAAAAGCATGCTCCACTACTTAGCTAGATCCCATAGATATTCGTCCTACTCTGATACCATGTTGAGTTTTCCATAGAGGATGTAAATGTATTAACACTATTTGTAATATTTGTGTGTTCCAAATTACATTCTCAAGGCATATGTATATGATATTTAAGAGGCATGTCTCCATAGAGACATGTCTCTTCAACTCTCACTTGTTATTGATAACATATGTTTACTTTGATTAAGAATGTGATAATAACTCTTTTATGTATATATGTATATTCAATAAGTTTTATCCAAAATAAGCTACAAAACATTAACAATATTTATATCATTTAAAGGAAAAATAATGTATATATCTAGGTGAAGACAATTTTTCAAAGGCATTTTTTGGTACAAAGTTAGTTTAGTGAATGTTTCTAGACTATCATGAAAAGATACAACTTCTTCTTTTTATATAGTCAGTGACATCTTCTTTTGTGTTGATGGAACATATGAGGGACATTTCTTTTCAAAGTGATAGTTGACAACAATACAAAGTTTAACAATAAGGAACATTTTGTGTATAAAGTTTTTTGGTTTGACTTCTCTTGTTTCAAGCAACATCAGGTATGTGTCTTTAGTGAAACTCCAGTCAAGCTCCTAGTAAAAGTGATTTTTTGGAAGTATGAAATCATGAAATTTCTATTCCTTGAGTTGGCTTCTAAATATAAAATAATTGTACATATTTTGTCATAGTGTTGTAGAAATAGATAATGTTTAAATTTTTTTGCTCATAAAGAAGGGCACTCATAAAAAGAGTAACTTGTTTCAACAACATGTTGAGTGACTATGTTACATCCAAAATGATGTTTTCATTGTTAGATTGTTATAAAGAAGCTTGGTCATTTTTTTAATAGTTTGGAAATTGATTTTTTCTTCAGTTTTATTTTAGTTAAATGCTAATAGAGGGTTGTGGCTATAGATGAAAGAACATGTCTTCTACTTTATATAATATAAAATTTAAGGACAATATCTTTTAGTCCTTGTTTGTGAGGAGGAATGGTTAATTTTTTTTAAAAATCAATTTTTGGATAGATAGTTAGATTTTACTTTCAATTTCTTGAAAGTAGTTGCACAAATGCAACCTATATTGTATAATGAATGAAAATATCATATAAAGGAATATGTCAGTGTAAAAGAAAATGAAAAACATAGACATATTTCTTTATGTGTCGAACATTTGATTGAGATTTTGAAAGAAATATCTTAATGTTATTTATGTTCATAAGATTGTGTATATGTTGCATAGAACTATGAACATGAGTAATTTGAATGAACATACTTTGTAAAGGGTTGAAGTTGTTGATGTAAAGTGAGTTGTTTCTTAATAAAATTTACAATTTTACATGGAGTGACTTTTCTCCCTGTGACAAATCCATAAGGATTTTGGAGGGTTTTCCACTTGGCACAAATTTCGTGTCTCCATCTTTTGTGAGTTGTTCTTTTTTCTTGCCCTAATATCTTGAATTTCTTGTCTAGGTCAATTAAACTTGAATGAATGTTATATATATGTTCTTCTCATTTGGTTAAAAAAAATTTGAAATAGCTTGGTTTGATTCATCCCTCCCCTCTCAAAACAACATCTACTTCCAACAAGTGGTATCATAGATAGGGTTCCTTCCTAGGTCTTCCTATAGGAATTGTTCCAAGGATTTTTTTTCTTTTAAAGTTAAAATGGAACAAGCAGAAGGTTCTTCTCTTAATCAGACTCCATTATTTGATGGTAATGATTATGTTTTCTAGAAGGTTATGATGGAGGCCTTCATTCATTCATTGGATGTCAGAATGTGGGATGTAGTTATTACAAAATATATTATTCCAAAAATGGTACCCACTAATCCTAATGATAAGCTCACATATGAACTAGCTAAAAAGGATAGATATGCCCTTTTATGTGGACATGCTAAAGATGTGTTTTCCAAAATAGTAAATTGTCATTCTTTAAATGAAGTTTGGGTTAAATTAGAAACTATCTATCAAGGAGATGAGAAGGTCAAGGAGTCAAAATTATTAGCTATTAATACACAATTTGATAATATTAAGATGAGCGAAGATGAAAATATACCTACCTATTTCTTGAGAATTGATGAAATACTAAATACAAGAAAAGGTTTAGGAGATCAGATTAAAGAACATGACATAGTTTCAAAAGTCATCTGGTTTGTCTTACCAAAAATTGAAATAAAAATTTCTACATTGGAAGAGAAGAAAAATTTCTCTGAGATGAATCTACATCAACTACAAGGAACTCTAACTTTCCATGAAACATGAATCATTAGTCAAGCTAGTTCTACCTCAAAAGAAACAACCTTTAAGGTTGAAAAACAAAAAGAGAGTGATTTAGATATAGTTGATGCTCTAGAGCCATTTCTAGTTAGAAAATTGAAAATGAAATACAAGGGAAAACCAAAAAGTTTTAGTTGTGGTCAATTAGGACATTTTTAAGAAAAATATCCCAATGTAGATTAAGATGATTATGATGAGAAAACTGAAATGTTTTCTAATAGAAAACCTTGGAATAAAAATAAAAGATTCAATAATTTTAAAAAGAAGAATCTAATTTCAAAAGAAGACTCAAATTCAAAGAATCAAGTGTTCTAGATGATGAAGACGAAAGGTTATTTATGGTTGAGATATTAATGTTTCAAAATCTAAATCTAGTTAATCAGAATCTTCATTCGATTTAGATGAAGAAGTTGATCTTGAAGAAGAACATCTTCAATTATTGCAAGTTCTGAAGATATTAAACAAATTAATATCTAATCATGAAAATGAAAATCAATCTTTACAAGCTGAATTGATAAATGCAAATTAGCTTATTAAAAATGAAAAAGTTTTTCTTGATGAAAAAGAAAAGAAGCTTATACTGTTGTAATCACAGGTTGACCAATCTCACTCAAAGTTTAAAGTTGATGAAAAAGGAGAATCTTTCAAACAATTTTCTAATGATTTCTTCAAAGGCTATTGTTTTAACTGTAATCTTTTTGGTCATAAGGCATATAAATGTATGCTAGTGAAAAATGAATCAAGGTATGATTTTAAGAGAGCAATCATATGCTTTAAATGTTTTCACTATGGACATTTTTCTCACCAATGTAAACTAAATCTAAAGCCTAAAATAATATGAAAACCCATATGCATGAATCTTGAAAAGTCTTTAGTTGTTGAAACAACTTTGTTTGCTCAAAAACCTGTAACTTGGGTTTTAGACAATGGTTGTTCACACCATATGATAGGATGCAGAAACGAGTTTAACACCATAGAAGATTTTGATGGAGGGTTTGTTCATTTTGGTGATAATTTAGGTGCCTACATCACATGTCAAGGCTCAATAATTCTTAATAAAGACACAACCATTCATGATGTGTATTATGTAGAAGGTCTAAAACATAACCTTCTAAGTGTAAGTCAAATTTGTGATAGTGGTTATTCAATTTATTTTAATGCTAAAGGGTGCCATATTAAGAATGAAGAAAATAAAGTCATTGCTAGAGGTTTAAGAATTGGAGGAAATCTTTATAATCTAGTTGATTCTATAGTTCAAGAATCGTCATTGATTAATATTTGTTTTATGAGCCAAGTTGTCAAAAACTATTTATGGCATAAAAGAATGGGACATCTAAATTTCTATAATCTTGCTAGTATCAGCCAAAAAAAGAAAGTTATAGGTCTAGCTTTAATTAATAAACCAAAAAAAAATTAGGAAGAATGTGTGAAAGGAAAAGAAGCAAGAACTTCTTTCAAAACCAAAGAGTATATGTCAAATAGACCATTAGAACTTGTGTATACAAATCTTTATGGTCCAACCAAAACTCTATCCCTAAATGGTGAAAAGTAATTCATGTTGTTTGCAGATGACTACTCAAGAATGGTTTGGGTAAATTTTTTAAAACAAAAATCTAGAAAATGGTTGAAAGGGAAAATCACTTAAAATTCAATGATTATTGCAAAAACATTGTATCAAGTGTCACTATTCAAATGCTTGTACACCACAACAAAATCATGTTGTGAAAAGGAAAAATAGAATAGTTAAATAAATGGCTAGAACAAAGTTAAATGAAGCCAAGTTATGTAACAAGTTTTGGAAATAAGTTGCTCACACTACTATGTATATTCTAAACAAGGCTCAAATTAGAGTAAGGACTGCTTATACTTCTTACGAACTATAGAATGGCAAAACAAAAAATGTTAAAAACTTAAAAAAAAATGGATGTAAATCCTTTATTAAAAAGGATAATGATTCTTTAGAAAGCTTTAACTCTAAATCTCATGAAGGAATATTTCTCGGATATTCTACTCATAGTAAAGCTCTCAAGTGCTATAATTAAAGGTTGAATAAAATGGTAGAAGCTATAAATGAAGTATTTGATGAAAGTTCTTTGGTAAACAATAATTATGAAACTAATCTTGATGATATTACTTTTCAAAGAACATAAAACATATCAGATGATGTTGACATAGAAATACCTGATACAATTGACTAAGAAAATTGTTCAACACCTATAGTAACAAACACTAGTTTCAATGGAAGTGAGTGCAAGTGGTGATAGGGTTTCAATAGGAAGTGATGACAGCCAAGGGGAGGATAGTGAAGATGAAGATGATGGGGAATGTCTGCATCTCCCTTTTGGGGCCTTGCGATGTTCTGGGTAGATTGGTTTTGGGTTGATCTATGTCGAGAGCTTGGATTATGGCTATGATGGTAAGATCTTGAGTGTTAGATATGTGGTGGAGTTCTAGACTTCGGTTGTGATAGGAAGAGCCATGTTTTAGTTGGTATCAACTATGGATTTTTGTAGGTAGATTCTATTTAAGATGAAGAATCAGAAGGGTCTTGTTGGTGTCTTCACTATTTGGTGGATGGTATGTGGGGCAATAGATTGGGGGTTGTTTTCCTTGTTGTCTCTACATGCTCTAGATGCATTGGTGATCTTTATTATAAAACACTTAGGGTTGTTCTACCAATTGCCTATGCTTTTCTAAGATGCATTGGTGACCTTTAGCACAACATATTGGGTTTTTTTTGGTGCTTCAGATTGGTGCTTGTTGGCCCTGTTGCCTCTTCTTTCTCAAGAGCACATTGTGCGGGGGTTATCCCTAACCAAAAATATATCGTGTGGTTGTTGTGGTGGTTTATGGAGGCTTTTAAAAACCTTCCTTTTTTGGAGTAGTATTGCAAGATGGAGGGGTTTTCTACCTTCAAAAAATGGGTTGGATCTCTCCTCTCTTGTAAAACCCATAGTCTTTGGAGGAGGCATCCTCTGGTGTTCTCCTTCATGTTCCTATGTCCTTTTGAGGTGGGGGCAAAGCTTATGGAGTAGCTTTTTGATGTGGTAAAGTGGTGGTGAATGGGTTTAGCTAGTACTATCCTTCTGTTGTTGGCAAGCATCCCTTTCATTTTGCAAGGGATTAGGATGGACAAAGCATGTTTGAACAATATGCTTCACCATGATGAAGAAGGTATGACTTCACAAATAATAACTATGGTGCAAAGATTGGTGTTACTTATTTCAAGGGTGACTTGACTCTTCCTCTTTTCTTCTATACTCATAGCTCTTATGGAGTTGGAACTATCTCCTATTGAGGTGGAGATTATTTTTGGGTAATGGGAAGAAGAGGATACTCTTATCGAGATTTTGTGTACTTGTGCTACTTTTAGTAGCTTAGTTAGCAAAAGAAGGGGGAATAACTATTACCTCTAAGGTTTTGTCTTCCTCCTCCCTTATCCTCTCATTTCTATGATGGTGATATGGGAGTTTTGGGGGGGCTGTAAGACTTTTGACTACTTTTTCCAAAGCTAGAGGTTGAGCTTTTCCTGGACCCATGGTTGGAAGATATGTACTGTGTTTTCCAATATTGGAGGTATAGTCTTGCTTGGTATTATATTTTTGTTTACGATTCTGACAGGTGTGAATGACCCAAGTTAATTCCTTTTTTGTTATGATGATGTTTTTTTTTTTTTTGTTTTCCTATGATTGAGTGATTGCTAGCAATTTTAAAGGACATACTTTGGTCCTTTTTTTTTTTTTTTTGGTTTAAGTTTGCAACTATTGAGGGGGCTTATCCCAAGATTTTCAATGAAAATATTGACTATGGTTGGTGGGTCAATCGCTTGTGGACCTTTGTCTTTGATAGAGAAAGATTTGATCCCATGATATCCTTCATTACTAGGCACAAGTAATTCTCTATTTCTGGTGCCTAAAGGTCTTATTTTACTTTGGGTCAGCACCCAATAATTATTTCTTTTCCTAAGAAAAAATAAACATTGATCTCAAAATGATCAAAATAACATCTAGGATTATTGCTAAATGACATCCTGAATCTCAAGTCATTGGACTAAAATGTTTAGCAATATCAAATTTAATCTAAAAATATATTAAAATGCACACATCATATTTTATTTTATTTTATTGAGAAGTCTACTTAAATTTTATTTTAATTGAATAGAAAGTTAAAGCTTCGTACAAAAAAATATGATGATTGGATTATCAATTTCATCTTACATATATACTAATTTGATAATTTAATTGAAAATAATTTTTTAGATATTTTAATAAAAAAACATTTCACTTATGTATTATAAATTAGTTAAAAATTGTGAATTTTTGAATTTTATTTTTTATTTCTAATCTATAATAGAAGCATATATTGAAAATTGAAAAATTGTAGAAATTTCATTTTTGAGATGTTGTGTTATGAAGTTAGAAAACTTACCATTTTAGTAACTAGTTTAAACTTAAGTAATTTAAGTTTAATTTCTTTGTAGGAAAGAAAATTAATAGTGATTGAGTTTTAATTTTTTTTAAATTAGAAACATGTATTTTAACAATTTAATAAAAAGGTATTCCAAAAAGCTTAAGCTCTTAGGGTTAGGGTTTGGCTTAGGGTTACAAGTAGAGTTATAGTTAGACTTGGCATAAGGAATATGGTTAGGGTAACTGTTAAACTTAGGTTTAAAGATAGGTAGTGTTGTAGTTGCATAACTTGAGAACGTGATTGATTCTCTTCAATTTACAATAATGTTAGTAATTTATTTACTTTTTAAATTTGAAATATTTAATTTATATGTTCTACAGCTACGGTTAAGAATATGGTAATAGATTAGGATGGAAGCAGACCTAGCATCATAAATATAATTAGGGTTATATTGTTAGAAATATAAGAGGAGTAACTGAGAGGGGGGGGCAAATTAGTTACCACTAAAAGAAATCTCAAATCCCTTAGATGTCCACTCATATTTAGACTAATAAAACTAATTTTTTCTAATGCTCGGTAAAGAAACATAAATAGCATTAAATTAGTAATCAATTTATCTTTAAGATGCTATCAGTAATTACTTAATCTTAATTTGCATGCATGAGAGAAAAGAAATGAGCACATGAGACACTAGAATTTAATGTGGAAACCTAGAATGGGAAAAACCACCAATCTAACTAGCTATTGTTTTTCACTCTTCTGAAGTGAGCCATGTTAGGAGACATCTAGGTTAAAGGTTACAAAACACACTGTTAGGTGTGATCTTATTAGAGGATTTAATCACATTGTTAGGAGTGGCCTTGTAAAAGGTCTTAAAAAAATTCAATGGAATTGCCACCTTGTTAGAGGATTTACAACTGGTGTTTAAACCAACTCGGTTAAGAGATTTTAGATCATTTCTACAATGGTTAGAGAGTAACAATGAAATGACCTCATTGTGATGCAACTAAATTGTTGAATCTAGATCTTTTTTCTACTTAAACTTGATCCTTCTTGATCAAATATTACTTTTCTACTCCACAAGGATACCTACTTATCCTTCAAGTTCACTTCCTTTCTTTTCTCTTTGCAATCCAATCAACACACTTCCACACACTTGAAATCTCAACTTGACCTTATACTTTTATCATTCAAATTATCAAGCCAACTCAAATACAAATTAGAATAATCAATATTCATTACCATAGTCAGCTAGAACCAATAATTAAAATAATTAAGCTTCATATGCCAAAACAATAAAATCCTTCATTAGCTTACCCTTCTCGGTAAAAACTGATTCTAAGATGATTTCCTGTGTTAACCAATGAAGGCTTGGTTAACACTATGAACTTGTGAAGATCCTTTGGTAACTAAGTGAACTTGGTTAGCACTAAATTCATTCAAATTTCCTTCATTAATTGAGTGAGCTCAGTTAACACTCTTTTTTGCATAATTCCTTTGATGCCCAAGTGATCTTGGTAGATACTGTCTTTGCACAGTTTAAACTTAGAATGCTTAGTAGACAAGGAAAACTATCTTGTTGACCAAGTGAGTTCGATAAGCACTGACTATCATTTGTTATGCAATTTGTGTAACATCAAAGACAACACACAATTAAACAATTGTATCCAACAATCTCCCTCTTTGGCATTGATGACAACACAACATGACATAGCACAATGAAATTTGAGGACAAGACTTCTTCTGAAAGAAATTTTCTCCCTCTATGATTTCACACAAAAAAGTTTCTCCTTTATTGCAATTGTTTCCCTTTGTGAAGGAATTACATCACTTTCTTCTTCTTGGAATGACAAAACAAATTTAAAAAAGATATGAAAATAAAATTCTCCCTCTTTGACAACACATGCCAAAGACAACACATGCCAAATTAGTATCAATGTACCTTGAGTATAATTCATATGCAATATTCTCTTGACTAAGTTGCATCAACTAATTGATCTTCAACTTGGTTCCTATTGATGCACCACTAAACTTCATTTAGTGAGCTTTAGATAGGGGGATGAACCCTAGTTTACATCTTAGATAAAAGAATGCATCCTTAGGTAATGGCTTGGTGAGTATGTTTGCAATCTATTGTTTTGTATTGACATATTCCAATATGATTTCTTTGTCCTGCACTAGTTCTCTAACAAAGTGATATTTTATAGCAATGTGCTTTATTTTGGAATACATCACTGGGTTCTCTAATATGTCAATTGCACTAGTGTTATCATAGTACATGACTACCAACTCTTTGATTTCAACCTTCATACCTTCCAGTAATTGTTTGAACCGAACAATGTTAGAATAGTTTACTGTTGTTGCCACATATTTTTCTTCTGTTGTGGATTAGGATGTGTAGTTTTTCTTCTTTCCTGTCCAAGATACCAAACTTTTCCCAAGAAATAAAGCTCCATCACTAGTGTTTTTTCTGCCATCAAGATTTTTTGCCCAATTAGCATCAATAAACACTTTTAAGTCTAGGTTTCCTCCAATTTTTTACCACAACCCATAGTCTTCAGTATCTTTTAGATATCTCAAGATTCTTTTGATTTCCATCATGTGGTTTTCTTTTGGTTTTTCCAACAATATTGCCACTATTCCAATTGCCAAGGCAATATCAGCCCTTGTGTGAACTACATATTGTAATTTCCCAATCATTGATTTGTATAAGGTTTGATCTACTTCTTTAGAGTCATCATATTTTGTAAGCTTTAGTCCAGTACACATGGGGGTTCCAACTAGTTTTGAATCTTCCATTCCAAACTTCTTGAGTATCTCTTTGATATACTTAGATTGAGTGATATAGATACCATTTTTGTTCTACTATATCTGCAATCCAACAAAGAATTTTATCTCACCAAACATGGACATTTTAAACTCTTTGTTCAATTTTTCTAAAAATGCTTTGCATAGGTCAGCATTCCTTGTAAATAGAGTACCATCCACAAATATTTCTACCAACATAATCTTCTTATTTGTTCCTTCCTTGATATACAGACTACTATTATCATTTTTTCTTTGAAAACTAATTGGTATTAGATGGAGCTTGTTTGAGACCATACAATTCTTTGTGTAATTTGTAGACCATGTCCCTTTTATTAGGATCAACAAAATCTTCTAGTTTCTCAATATAGACTTCTTCATCAAGAATTCCATTCAAGAATGCATATTTAACATCCATCTGATATACTTTGAATCCTCTGTGTGTTGCATATGCAAGTAAAGTCCTAACACCTTCTAGTGATGCAATGCAAGGTAAGAGAATACCCAAAGGAGATGTCCTAGCCCCCAAAAAATAACAACAAAGTGAAAACACAACTCTTTATTTATAAAATAATTGTTACATGCAATGTGTTAGGCTATAAGGCCTTCCTAGTTACTGCCAAATACAAAGAAAGTAATAGTTCTACAAGATCCCTCAAGATCCAAATCAAACCCTAGCTATTCTAGATCCACACTCTGGTAGAAACCTCCAAGATCTCAACTTGTGCTCGTAAGCCTCTGAGCAATCTCCTTGTTTCTAAACTGTAGTCACTAGCTCTTCTCAAAATTATCTCCTCTACTTCCTCCTCTTCTCCAAGATGGATTAATAATGACTAAATACTTCCCCAAAACCCTACTTATACCAATCTAAGTGAAAATTTTCCCTAGAACAAAAATTAAATACAAATACATAAATTAAATGCTACAAGTCAGCCCAACAACAATTAAATGCCCAAAATTGATATCCAGGTAAAATTGTGATATCTCCTAGCTCTAATTGAATTAGAACTCGTGCTTAAAATAATAGTTAGTAATCTAGGACCTCTTCAATCATTGAAATTTTCATCCTCTAACTCATTATGGAAAATTAGTTACACAGTTTACAATAGGGACCAAATTTTGAAGCAAGACTGAGCTCCATAGATCATGCAAAGTAACCAAACACTGTGTCAAGTCATTAGACCATGGGGAGAAACCAAATACTATGTTGAGTCCTCTAAAACCACCTCCACCTATCCTTCTTTTCTATTTAATAGGTTTTGGTTCACCTTCTGCCTTTGGTTTAGCTTGTGCTAAACTATCCTGCTTCTCCTTCCCTTGGGAACTACCTTGATTCTTCCTCTTTAGCTTCTCTTCTTCTCTCAAATCATACTGATAAGCATCCTCAAATGATGAAATATTCAGCATACTAACCTCCTCTTTAATATTGAATCTGAAACCATTAATGTACTATGCTACCTTCTCCTTTGAAAATTCTCTATGCCTACACTGAATAGTCAACTTGTAGAACTCCTCTGTGTAATCTTTCATAGTCATATCTTTTTTCTTTAGATTTTGCAATTTCTTAGACAACTTAAGTTCATAATCAGCAAGAATGAACTTAGCTTTCAACTTAGTCACCATCAATATCCATCTAGTGATCTTCATTTCACCTTCCTCTTCTCTATATCTGTGTAGTTCCTTCTACCAAAGAGCAACTTGTCCCTTCAACTTAGTTTGTGCCAATGTTACTTTGAGTGGATCCTCAACATCCTCAAGGTCAAATTAGTCTTCTTATTCACCAATTCAATCAATTAGGTCTTCAATATTCAAACTACTTGAGAAATTAGAAACCTCTATCTTATGCTCTAGCTTCAACTAAGATTCAAGTCGAGCAACCCTATTTCCCATAGATCTCTCCATACAATTAGTTCTAGCCTCACCAATAGATCTAGAAGCTTCAAAGTCTTCAAAAAATTCCTCATAACCATCTTTAGTACCCACATGTCTAGGTACACCACCTAAAGCACTTATAATTTCAGCAATCATGTCACTCTTCATCAATGCAATCTCATATCTAAATTCTACTCTCATCTTCTCTAAGATCCATTCTTCTACAATATCACTAAGATCAAAAATTTCCCTAGGGTCCAGTCTTCATGGAGGCACCTTTCAAAATTTTAGTAAACCCTAAGAAAAAATCCACCAACAGATCAAGATCAACTCAGATCTACTTCTTCAACCCAAGTCCTAGTGTAGACTGTCTCAACTTTGGTGATATGTCTACACACTCAAGAACAACCTTCACTTTGATACCATCTGATGTAGTTTAAGGTAAGAGAATCCCCAAAGGAAATTTTGTAGCCCCCAAAAAATAACTACATAGTGAGAACACAACCAATAAATCAAGGCTTGAAGCCAAATCACAACTCTTTATTTATAAAATAACTGTTACATGCAATATGTTGGGCTGTAAGGCCTTCCTGGTTATGGCCAACTGTAAAGAAAGTAATAGTTCTACAAGATCTCTCATGATCCAAATTAAACCCTAGCTATTCCAGATCCACACTCTAGTAGAAACCTCCAAGATCTCAACTTGTGCTCGTAAGCCTCCAAGCAATCTCCTTGTTTCTAAAAAGTAGCCACTAGCTCTTCTCAAAATCCGCTCCTCTACTTCCTCTTCTTCTCCAAGATGGATGAACAATGACTAAAGACTTCTCCAAAACCCCTAATTATACCAATTTAAGCCACAAGTTGTCCTAGAACACAAATTAAATACAAATACATAAATTAAATGCCATTAGTTAGCCTATAACAACAATTAAATGCCTAAAATTGATATCCAATTAAAATCATGATATCTCCTAGCTTCAATTGAATTAGAACTTGTGCTTCAAACCATCGTTATTAATCTAGGACCTCTTCAATCCCTAAAATTTTCATGCTCTAACTAATTGTGAAAAATTAGTTACATAGCCTAAAATAGGTACCAAATTCCTAAGCAAGACTGAGCTCCACAAATCATGCCGAGCAACCAAAGACCATGCTGAGTCATCAGACCATGTCTAGCAACCAAAGACCATGCCAAGTCCTTAGACCATGTTGAGAAACTAAAGACCATTCCTAGTTCCTAGACCATGCTAAGCAACTGAAGACCATGTTGAGTCTTCAAACCATGCCAAGCAACCAAAGACCATGTCGAGTCCACAAACCATTCCAAGCAACCAAAGACCATGTCGAGTTCCTAGACCATGTTGAGAAACTGAAGACCATGGTGAGTCCTTAGACCATGCTGAGCACTAGTATCTACCAAGCTCCACAAAAATGAACAAAATTCCCTCCAAATATGCAGGATGGGAAGCGAATGCAGCATGGTCCTACATCATCTAGTCTTACAATAGGAGCGAAAGTTTCACCATAGTCAACACCTTCTTCTTGAGAGTAGCCTTTCCATACTAATCTTTCTTTTTTTATTAATACTTTTCCATCTTCATTCAACTCATTTCTGAATACCTATTTTGTATAAATCACATTTTTATCCTTAGGCCTAGGTACAAGAGTTGAAGTTTTGTTCTTTTCTATCTGTTCTATTTCTTCATTCATAGCCTGAATCCAACGTTCATTTTCCAATGCATCTTTAACACTTATGGGTTCAAATTCAGCAATTAAACATGTACCTTTTAGTTTTCTTCTTGTCATAGTTCCATCTAATTTATCTCCAATAATCTGACCAGGTGTATGATGCCTTTTAACATACTTAGCTAATATAGGTTCTTTGCCTTTTGAATGAATTGCACTGTCTTCATTTTCAATTTCAACTTCAATCTCAAGTCATTCAAACTTTGTAGCTTCAAAATGTGACTCAGGTCCCTATGCCTCAGTTTGCACTTCTTGCAACTCAATAATTGTGGAGAGCTCAGGAGCTAAAGTCTCCTTATTGTCAGATATGTTAGGCAATGTATCGAGTTCAAAGTAAACAAATTTCCTGTAATCTTCTAGTTCCTTCCTACTTTCTTCTTCAGTCTTTTTGGAAAACTCATCAATTCTCACATGTGCACTTTTTTATGATTTTTTGAGTAGAAAAATTCAAACATTTATATGCTTTACTTCTACAAGAATATCCTAGAAATATAACTTCATCACCTTTTACATTAAATTTTTCTTTTCTAGATTCTTTCAAGATATAACATTTATTGCTAAATACTTTTAGGTGACTTGCATTGGGTTTGTAGCCATACCATAGTTAATAGGGAGTTTTATCTAAGTCCTTCTTCAACTATACTTGGTTCAAAGTATAAATTGTAGTGTTGATAGCTTCCTTCCAGCATTTGATAGCAACATTTTTTTCAATCATTAGTGTCCTTGCACAATCCATGATGGATTATTCCATTCTGCTTAGGAGTACCAAGGTCTGATACTAGTCTTTTGATTCCTCTTTCAATGTAGAAATTATTGAATTCATTGGAGATGAATTCTCCACCTCTATTTGATCTTAAACATTTCAATCTTTTTCCTATTTTCTTTCCTACTCTTGCCAGATACCATTTGAATTTCTCAAATTCTTCTACTTTTTCTCTTAGATACATAACAGTCATCATTCTAGAGCTGTCATCGAAAAATAGAATAAATAATTTTTTTCCACTATAACTTTCTATTCTAATAGGTCCACATAAGTCAGTATGCACAATTTTCAAGACATCTTTAGATTGATAGTTTTTTCTCTTAAAACTAGTCTTTCCCATTTTACCATTTTGACAATTCTTGCATAACCCAACATCTAGTTTCTTCAAACTCGGGATACCTCTTACTTTTTTGAATTTGCTTATTTTCACCAAGTTATCAAAGATTACATGACATAGTCTTCTATGTCATAACCAACTTTCTTCTACTTGAGTATTAAGACATGAGTAATCACCAAGGTCAAGATAAAATAGGTTACCTTTGTCTATTTGCTTGATCCAATCAGATTCCCTTTGTCATCCAATAGTCTTGCCTTTCCACGCATGAATTCTACCTTGAATCCAATGTTGATTAGCTATGCCACACTCGGTAGATTATGTTTTAGTCCTTCAACCCAATAAGCATTATCACATACAAGTTCATTGGTTGATGTGATATGGCTTTTACCTTTTATGCAACAAGGTTCATTTTTTCCAAACATTACAATGCCTCTATCATAGTGTTCAAAATGTTCAATTTTTTTTTTATCTCTAGTTAGATAGTGTGAACATCCACTATCTATGATCCATGTGTCATTTTTACTAACATGAGAGATAAGTGCTATTTTGTCTCCTTCATCATCTGATTCATCTTTTACAACAATGTACACTATTTCATCCTCACTATTTTTAGAATCCTTAGCCATAAAAAAAGTTTTCTTACCTTTGTCTTTATGGGATTTGTGACCTTTGAATTCCTTTTTGCTTTTGTACTTGTGGCTCTTCTTCTCATCCTTGCTATCTCTGCTTGGACACCTGGCAGAAATATGACCAATTTCTTCTCATGAAAAATAAATTAGAGGAAATTTACCTTTGTACTTTCCTCTACTCCTAGAATATTTCTTTCCAGGTAAAATTTCAACAACTTCAAGATCACTATTAGAACTTTCCTCAGTTTCTTCTTCACTTTCTGACTGATTGCTTTTTATTTTCTTTCCTTTTTCTTTGAGTGAAAGTTTGGCTTCAAATGGCGACTCAATACTTTTAGAAGCTAGAAAATAATTGTCAAAGTTGTCTAGCTCAAAAGATGTCAGTCTTCCTACTAGGGCATCTAAGCCTAACTTGCTATTTGAATCACATCCCTTTTCTTGAATAGTAGATAATCTAATTGCATATATGGGAAGAAAAGTTCTGAGAATTTTAGTTACAATAGTTTCTTCTTTTATTTCTCCTCTAGAAGCTCTAAGTGCACTGACACTAGCTTTGATTCTTTCCACATATTTAGCAACATTTTCATCTTCTCTCATTCTCATCTAATCAAAATTTCCTCTAAGAAGTTTTTCTTTGGCTCTCCTTACATTGTCATCATCATGATGTTATGATTCTTTTTCTTAGCAAGATCTCTAATAGATAATGTACTAGTAGGAGTTTTGTATTCTTCATCAAGGTATTTGCAATTTGAATCATTGATGGTAGCTAGATGAAGTCTCATTAGTCCCTACCATGCTGAAAATTTATCTCTGTTCAGCTTTGGAATCTCTCTCTTGTAAGACATCTTGATCTTTAGCTTAGGTCCTTGAAACCTCCCTGCAAGCACCAAAAGCTTTGATACCAATTGTTGGAAATATAAGAGGAGTAACTAAGAGGGGGGCCAAATCAGTTATCACTAAAATAAATCCAAGATCCCTTAGATGTCAACTTAAATTAAAACTGATATAACTAATTGTTGTTGATGCTTGGTAAATAAACATAATTTTTTGTAACTTAGTGATCAATTTATCCTTAAGATGTTATTAGTAATTACTTAATCTTAATTTGCATGAATGAGAGAAAAGAAATGAACACATGAGACACCATAATTTAACATGGAAACCCAATATGGGAAAAACCACCAATGTAACTAGCTACTCTTTTTCACTCTTCTAAAGTGAGCTCTATTAGGAGTTGACCTAGTTAAAGGTTACAAAACAAACTAAAAGGTGTGACCTTGTTAGAGGATTTAATCACCCTATTAGGAGTGGGCTTGTAAGAGGTCTTAATAAAATCAATGGAATTGCCACCTTGTTAGAGGATTTACAACTGGTTGTTAAACCAACTCGGTTAAGAGATTTTAGATCGCTGCTACAATGGTTTGAGAGTAACAATGAAATGACCTGATTGTGATGCACCTAAATTGCTGAATCTAGATCTCTATTTTGCTTAAATTTGATCCTTTTTGATCAAATATTACTTTCCTACTTGACACAGATACCTGCTTATCCTTCAAGTTTGCTTCCTTTCTTTTCTCTTTACAATTCAATCAACACACTTGGACACACTTGAAATCTCAACTTGACCTTATACTTATATTATTCATATTGTCAAGTCACCTCAAATACAAATTAGAATAACCAATTTTCATTACCATAGTCAGATAGAACCAATACTTAAAATAATTATGCTTCATATGCAAAAATAATAAAATCCTTCATTGGCCGACCTTGCTCCATAAAAACTGATTCTGAGATGATTTCCTATGTTAACCAATGAAGGCTTGGTTAATACTATGAACTTGTGAAGATCCTTTGGTAACTGAGAGAACTCAGTTAGCACTAACTTCATTCAACTTTCCTTCATTAACCGAGTGAGCTCAGTTAACACTATTTTCTGCATAATTCCTTCGATGCCTGAGTGAACACTGTCTTTGCACAGAGTAAACTTAGAATGCTTGGTAGACAAAGAAAACTAGGGTATGTGTAGGATCATGGTGTGCCAAAAAGTGGTGATTTGGAAAATCTGTAGTTCTAAATGTTGGAATTATAGATGGGGTGACTAAGAGCGGGGTGAATTAGTTACCACAAAACAAATCCACAAATACCTTAGATGTCTTAAATAACTAGGTAAATTAACTTGTTACTAATCTTAAAGCATTCCTAATTATTAACATGCATGAAAAGTAAATAGCATGAGCATAAGAGACACCAGTTTTAACATGGAAACCAAATATGGGAAAACCACCAAGTAACTAGCTACCAATTTTCACTCTTCTGAAGTGAGCCCTGTTAGGAGCCAACTCCATTAAAGGTTACAATACACACTGTTAGGTGTGACCCTGTTAGAGGATTTAATCACCCTATTAGGAGTGGTCTTGCTAGAGGTCTTTAGAACAATTCAACTAAACTATCACCTTGTTAGAGGATTTACCAAAATGGCTATTAAACCAACTCCGTTAAGAGATTTTGAAATCACTGTCGCAATGGTTAAAAAGTAACAATGAATTGAC
The DNA here is from genome assembly GCA_028749045.1 of Cupressus sempervirens. Classification (NCBI taxonomy): domain Eukaryota; kingdom Viridiplantae; phylum Streptophyta; class Pinopsida; order Cupressales; family Cupressaceae; genus Cupressus; species Cupressus sempervirens. The sequence continues at coordinate 279,066,238 of CM053793.1, read as the reverse complement.
CTGAATAAGATGTAACTAGATTTTTTGATTACAAATCTCTATTTTGCACTATTAAATCCTTTTCGATCAAATATAGCTTTGCTGGTCCTCAATGATCTCTAATCATCCTTCAAAATTCATTTTCACAATAATCAATCCTTCTTCACATTCACATTACATCAAGTCCATCACTTTCTTTGAATTTGCAACTTGACTTCTTATATATACCATTTAGACTATCAAGTTGGCTCACTCATAAGTCACATTTACCAATAAACCATACATCATTCAGCTTCAAATATTACATTAAACACGTCGACCTTGCTTGGTAAATACTACTTTCAGAAATAATTTCTCGAGTTAACCATCTTAACTCGGTTAACATTGCAAAATCTGCAAAATCCTTTGGTTGTGGAGTTAACTCGGTAAGAACTAAATTTCCTTCTCTCTCCATGAAAGCTCGGTTAGAACTGTTTCCTGCACTATTTTCTCTTGATGATCGAGTGATCTCGGTAACAACTGTTTGTGCAAGGTAAAGCCTGAGAATTCTCGGTAGACATTGTAAACCTTCTTTGCTAACCTTCTAAGCTTGGTAGACTTTGTCTCTTGCCTTGCTGACCATCTAAGCTCGGTAGACTTTGTCTCTTGCCTTGCTGACCTCCTAAGCTCAATAGACTCTGACTGATAACTAATATGACATTTGTGTAACATCAAAGACAACACACAATTGAACAATTGTATCCAACAATCTCCCTCTTTGGCATTGATGGCAACACAATATGTCATAGTAGAATGAAATTTGAAAATAGGTCTTTACTGACAGAAAACTTTACCCTCTTCCACAAATACAGTAATCTCCCTCTTTCATAATAATCTCTCTCTCTTACACAAGTTCTCATTTTCTTGAAAATTTCAGAAAGATTTGACAGTATACTCTCCCTCTTTAACAACACATGCCAAAGACAACACAAATCAAATGAATAGCATTGTACCTGATGTAGTGATTCATATGTAATGTCTTCATTACTTTGCTACATCAACTGATAGATCTTTAATTTTGTTCATGTAGATGGATCACTAAAACTATATTTTAGTGAGCTTCAGATAGGGGAATGACCCCTAACTTACCTCTTAGATACAAGAATGCATCCTTAGGTAAAGGCTTTGTGAATATGTCAACAATTTGTTCCTTTGTATGGACATATTCCAATCTAATTTCCTTTTCTTGTACCAATTCTCTAAAAAAGTGATACTTTATAGAAATATACTTGGTTTTTTAATGCATCACTGGATTCTTGTATATGTTAATTGCACTTTTGTTGTCACAAAACATAACAACAGGTTCTTTGATTTCTTGCTTCATACCTTCCAATAATTATTTGAACCATACAATGTTTGAGCAATTTACTGTTGCTGCAACATGTTTAGCCTCTAATGTGGACTGGGATGTACAGTTCTGCTTTTTACTTGTCCTAGAAACCAACCTCTTTCCAAGAAAGAAAGCTCCTCCACTTGTACTCTTTCTGTCATCAACATTCCCTACCCAATCTACATAGGTGAACTCTGTTAAGTCCAGATTTCCTCCAAGTTTATACCATAATCCATAATCTTTAGTTCCTTTCAAATATCTCATGATCATTTTGATTTCCATCATTTGATTTTCTTTTGGTTTTGTTGAGAATCTTGCTACAACTCCTACTGCAAGGGCAATGTCTGGTCTTGTGTGCACTACATACTGCAACTTTCTGATCATAGATCCGTACAATGTCTGATCCACTTCCTTTGATTTATCATCCTTGGTAAGTTCCAATCAAGTACACATAGGAGTTCCATCTTTTTCCCAATCTTCTATACCAAACTTTTTCAGTATCTCCTTGATGTATTTGAATTGAGTGAAGTAGATACCATTCTTACTCTAATGAATTTGAAGACCAAAAAAGAATTTGATTTCTCCAAACATTGAAATTTCAAATTCCTTGTTCATTTGTTCTAAAAATTCTTTGCAAAGATCATCAATTCCTATGAACAAAGTATCATCTACAAATATTTTTGCCAAAACAATCTTATTATCTAGTCCTTTTATGTACAAACTACTATTCTCATTAGTTCTTTGAAAACCAATTTGAATAAGATAGTTATGGAATCTTTCATACCATGCTCTAGGGGCTTGTTTTAGAACATACAATGCTTTATGCAATTTGCAGACCATGTCCTTCTTGTCTGGATCAACAAAACCTTTAGGCTATTCAATGTAAACCTCTTCATCCAATATGCCATTGAGAAATGCTGACTTGACATCCATCTGATAAAATTTGAATCCTTTGTATGCAACATATGCAACTAAGGTTCTGACACCTTCCAGTGTTGCAACAAGAGCAAAATTCTTTCCATAGTCTACATCTTCTTCTTGAGAGTATCCTTTGTATACCAGGCTAGCTTTGTTCCTTGACACCTTACCATCTTCATTTAACTTGTTTATGAATATCCACTTAGTTCCAATCACATTTTTGTCTTTAGGTCTAGGTACAAAAGTTCATATTTTGTTTTTCTCTATCTATTCTATCTCTTCATTCATAGCTTCAATCCAACTTTCATTTTCTAATGCATCTTTGACATTTCTAGGTTCAAAATCAACAAGTAAAAAAGTACCTTTCAACTTACTTCTTGTCATTGTTCCTTCTAATTTATCTCCAATGATCTGATTTGGTGCATGATGCTTCCTGACATAATTGGCTAACATAAGCTCCTTGCCTTTTGAATGACTTGCATTGTTATCCTTCAGTGCTTCAACTTCTAGTTCTGGTTTTGGTTGCTGGAGCTTGGTAGCTATTCATTCGGGAGCTTCTGTTTGCAATTTGGGTTCTTGCAACTCGGTATGTATTAGCTCGATTTGAACTTCCTACGACTTAGTTACTGAAGACTTAGGAGTTGATGATTCTTGATTAATAGGTGTATTTGGCATTGTATTAGGTTCAACCTAAACAAATCTTTTGTAGTCTTTAGGTTCCCTTTTTCTTTCTTCTTCAGTTCTTTCTGCAAACTCATCAACTTTCACATGTGCACTTTCTATGACTTTGTGAGTAGACAAATTCAAACATTTATATACTTTACTTTTGCGAGAATATCCCAAAAACATTCCTTCATCACCCTTTACATCAAATTTACCTTCTCTAGATTCTTTCAAAATGTAACATTTGCTTCCAAATAATTGTAGGTAACATACATTAGGTTTGTACCCATACCATAATTCATAGGGGTTTTTGAATGAGTCCTTTTTTAGTTGTACTCAGTTCAAGGTATGAACTGCAATGCTAATAGCTTCCTTCTAGTATTTGATAGTAATGCTCTTCACAATCATTAAGGTTCTTGCATAGTCCATGATATATCTATTCCTTCTTTCAGCTATTCCATTTTCTTTAGAAATTCTAGAAGCTGAAACTTGTCTTTTGATTCCCCTTTCAATGAAAAAGTTATTGAACTCATGTGAAATGAATTCACCACCTCTATTAGACCTTAAACATTTTAGTGTTTTGCCTGTTTCATTTTCTACTCTGGCCAAATACCATTTGAACTTTTCAAATACTTCTAATTCCTCTCTTAGGTACATGACAGTCATCATTCTTGAATAATCATCAACAAAAACAATGAATAATTTTTCACTAGTATAACTTTCAATGCCAATATGTCCACATAAATCAGTATGCACAATTTCTAAAATTTCTTCAGACTGGTAATTCTTTCTTTTAAAACTAGTTTTTCCCATCTTGCCAATTTGACAATTCTTGCATAGACCAACCTTAGGTTTCTTTATGTTAGGAATGCCTCTTACTTTTTTGAATTTACTTATTTTTATCAGGTTATAAAAGTACACATGACATAACCTCCTATGCCATAACCAACTTTCTTCAACTTGAGCAATAAAACATGAGCATTCACTAAGTTCAAGATAAAACAAGTTAAATTTTGTTTGAGTGCCTGATCCAATCAATTTTCTTTTTCCATCCAACAATCTTGATTTCCCATGCATGAATTCCACTTTGAATCCATTATTGAGCAGCTATGCCACACTCAATAGATTGTGCTTTAGTCCTTCTACCCAATATGCATTATCACATACAAGTTCCTTGGTCAGTGAGATTCTTCCTTTTTCTTTTATACAACAAGGTTCATTGTTACCAAATCTTACACTGCCACCATCATAGTCTTCAAAATGTTCAAACTTAGTTTTATCACCAATCATGTGATGAGAACAACCACTATCTATAATCCATGTATCATTTTTTCTCACATGAGAAATGAGTGCCATTTCTTCATCATTATTAGACTCATCTTTTATAGTAATGTAAACAATTTTATCTTCTTCTTCATCATTAGAATCATTAGAATCTTTAGCCATGAAGCATGTTTTCTTACCTTTATCCTTGAATGATTTGAAGTCTTTCTTTCCATTGCACTTGTGACCTTTCTTCTCTTCCTTGTTCTGCTTATTTGGGCACCTAACAACAATATGTCCAATTTCTTCACAAGAAAAATAGATTAGAGGAATCTTAACTTTGTATATCCCTTTGCCTCTTGAATATTTCCTTGCTAGCAAAGCTTCAACCACCTCAAGATCATTGTCTGAACTCTGTTCTAATTCTTCATCACTATCTGATTGAGGATCCTTTATCTTCTTGTCTTTTTCCTTGAGTGAAAGCTTGGCTTCAAATGCTAATTGAATTTTCTTGGTAGCTGGAACATGATTATCATAGTTGTCTAGTTCAAATGCAATCAATCTTCCAACTACGGCCTCTAAATTTATCTTATGATTTTCTTCACATCTTCTTTCTTGAATTGCAGAGACTCTGATTGCATAATTAGGAAGTAGAGTTCTAAGAACTTTACTTATAATTGTCTCCTCCTTGATATCTGCTTCAGATGCTTTGATTGCACTAATACATGCTTTAACTCTTTCAAAATATTTTGCAATATTTTCATCCTCTCTCATCTTCATTTGATCAAATTGTCTTCTCAAACTTTCTACTTTGGCTCTTCTCACATTATCATCTCCTCCATAGATCTCTTTCAACTTGTTCCACATTTCAAAGGTAGTTTTGCAATCCTTGATGTCATCAAATTCTTCATAACTCAGAGCAGATGCTATATCTATCATCATGTTGTTGTGAGTCTTCTTTTTAGCAATATCATTGACAGATAATGTACCAATAGGTTTTGCATATTTTTCATCAAGGTACTTCAGCCCTGAATCACCACTAGAAGCTAGATGAAGTCTAATCAATCCCTGCCATGCTGAGAAGTTGTCCTTATTAAGTCTTAGAATTTCCCTCTTGTAATACATCTTGATCTTTAGCTTAGATCCTTGAAATCTTTTCCTGCAAGCACCAAGAGCTCTGATACCAATTGTTGGAGTTATAGATGGAGCAATTGAGAGGGGGGGTGAATCAGTTACCACAAAACAAATCTACAAATCCCTTAGATGTCTTAAATAACTAGGTAAATTAACTTGTTACTGATCTTCAAGCATTCATAATTATTAACATACATGCAAAATTAAATAACATGAGCACAAGAGACACCAATTTTAATGTGGAAACTCAATATGGGAAAAACCACCAAGTAACTAGCTACCAATTTTCACTCTTATAAGGTGAGCCCTATTAGGAGCCAACCCTATTAAAGGTTATAATACACACTATTAGGTGTGACCCTATTAGAGGATTTAATCACCCTATTAGGAGTGGCCTTGCTAAAGGTCTTTAGAACAATTCAACTGAACTGTCACCTTGTTAGAGATTTACAAAAATGGTGGTTAAACCAACTCTATTAAGAGATTTTGAAATCATTGTTGCAATGGTTAAAAAGTAACAATGAATTGACTTGAATAAGATGCAACTGGATTTGTTGATTACAGATCTCTATTCTGCACTATTAGATCCTTTTCGATCAAATATAGCTTTGCTGCTCCTCAATGATTTTTTATTATCCTTCAAAATTCATTTTCACAACAATCAGTCCTTCTTCTCATTAACATTACATCAAATCCATCACTTAGAATTTGCAACTTGACTTCTTATATATACCATTCAGACTATCAAGTTAGTTCATTCATAAGTCACATTTACCAATAAACCATACATCAGTCGGCTACAAATATTACATTAAAAAAAAAAAAAATCTTTCACAAAACAATGAAATCCTTCACTAGCCGACCCTACTTAGTAAATACTGCTTCCAAAAATAATTTCTTGATTTAACCATCTTAACTCGGTTAACATTGCAAAATCTACAAAATCCTTTGGCTGTCAAGTTAACTCGGTAAGAACTAAATTTCCTTCACTGTCCATGAAAGTTTGGTTAGAATTGTTTCCTACACTATTTTTCTTGATGATCGAGTGATCTTTGTAACAACTGTCTATGCAAGGTAAAGCTTGAGAATTCTTGGTAGACACTGTAAACCTTCTTTGCTAACCTTTTGAGCTTGGTAGACTTTGTCTCTTACCTTGTTCACCATCTAAGCTTGGTAGAATTTGTCTCTTGCTTTGCTGACCATCTGAGCTTGGTAGACTTTGACTGGTAACTGATATAACATTTGTGTAACATCAAAGACAACACATAATTGAACAATTATATCCAACACTAAAATATCTCAAATCATTTCAAAATCTATTCCAAATTTTTTCCCACCTGCCCTTATACTAAATGAAAACAATTAATATCTTTAGAAGGTCTACTATATCTTTTGATACCAAACCTATATAGTCAACTTAAAAAATATCCTAAAAATGTGCTTTTGGCCTATTTTTATGTGATGTTTACATCAAACATGTAGCTGACAACTTTTTTTCACCAAAATTTGATGAAATGAAAAGGGTTTCTTAAGAATGTTCTTATACTTCCATAAATGTAAGGTTTTTCAAATTATGAGTTTAGCAAGTAATTATTACTTATTTTCTAATGGAGTTACATATAAATTATTGACTGACACATTACTTGAAAAACAATTATAATTTTCAAATAGTTCAACATTTTTTAAATCCAAAAGATGCATCACATTCTATGTTTCTTCTACTATAAGGAAAAAAAAATGAAAAATTGAATTTTGCAAAGTTTTGAATTAGTTAAGGTGGTCAGACACGAGAGGCTTTTATTCCAAAAATACTAAAGTCAAAAATTAATTAATAATTATTTATTTAGAATAAAAATACCCAAAAATATGTGTCACATCCAAGAATGAGTGTACTTCTTATATCTATAATATTATTAAAAAATATTATCAGTTTATTTTGATTAAGGTGGTCAGACATACGTCTACTTCTTATTTTTGTTCTAAAATTTTTGTAATATTGCATTAGAATTCAAAATTTTGAGCAATCAAAGTTTTTTTTTTGAAATAAGTCCTAGTAGTTTAGAAACTAGATTGAATTTTCTAGATATTATTTTCTTTCAACCTTTTGACATAAAGTTAATAACAAGTAGAAAATTGCACGTCAAGTTGACATAACCTTGATTTTTTGATTTTTTATTGCCACTTAATAACATAGTTTGGCTGAGCATGATCCTGCACATGCCCACTATCTTGCTGACCAAGTGAGCTTGGTATGCACTGACTGTCATTTGTTATGACATTTGTGTAACATTAAAGACAACACACAATTAAATAATTGTATCCAACATATAGTTGGACTTAGGTTTATCAATAAGGCTAGGGTAAGGATCAAGGTTGGAATATGGCATTGGCCTAATATAATTATTATGATATAGTTAGATTTATATTTAGGGTTGGGGTTTGGCTTAGGGTTAGAAGTAGGGATATAGTTCGACTTAGCATCAGGAATATGGTTTGGGTTACTGTTAGACTTAGGTTTAAGGATATGGTGTCTAGTTAGGATTAGGGTTAGAGTGAGGCATATTAGTACGTAATTTTTATGATGATAGATAGGGTTAGAGTTTGGGTTAGAATTACAACTAGAATAACTATTTATTTATCACAACTCAACAAATAGAGTTATGATAAGAGTCAAAGTTACAACAAGGTTAATGTTAGGCTCATGATTAGGGTTCAGATTCAATAGTAGAGTTAGGGTTTAAAATTATGACTGGAAAAGGCTTACATCTAGTAGTTAGATTATGTATTCATCTAGAGTTAAAATTATGAGTAAGAGTGGGGCTAGCATTAGGGTTATGGTCAAACTTAGGATAAGTAAAGGTTTAGACATAGGATTAGGGTTAGTAGAATGATTAGCCATAAGAATTGAGGTTAGATTCATAGTCACTATTAGGGGCACACTTATATATGGTAAGTGATCTATGATTATAACTAGGTTTGTAGTTAGGGTTCATGTTTTTTATTAGATTTATAGTTCTAGTTGGGAGCCTTATAAGAGTTTGGTATATTCTCATGATTATAAGTAAGATTAGGGGTAAGAGTAGGAATATGGTTAGAGTTAGAGGTAAGGTTACAAAATGGGTTATAAATAGGGCTACGCTAGGTTTAGAGTTACAAACCTCTCTCTAAGTTCAAACTTATTTCTCTCTCTTACGCACACATCCATTTCTAGTCCCTCTAGATTTTCCTCTCTCTCTCTCTCTCTCTCTCTCTCTCTCTCTCTCTCTCTCTCTATGTATTGAGATGAGGTTCAAAGTGGTTTTGTGTTACAGATCATATGTAATTTGATTAAGTGTCATGTTTAAGGCTAGGGATAGTGATTAGACTTATGATTTAGAGTAGAATTAATAATTTTTTGTTATGGTTAATGTTAATAAAATGACTAGGACTATTATTAGCATAAGGGTTTATACCATAGTTAACATTATTTTTGGTGTTAGGATTTTGATTAAGGATTTATGATATAGTCAATAAATAAAACACTTCCTAATGATTTGGAAACACTATCAATAAATAAAAGGAAATACTTGTGTGAGAAAGTCTTGTTTTTGTAGAACCTTGTTAATAAATAAAAGAAAAAGCCATTCTTACCAAGCATTTCCATGTTGGGAAGTTCTCCTCGTTCAGCTTGGTTATCTCTCTCTCTTGTACATCTTGATCTTTAGCTATAAGCCCCTTCAAACTTTTGTTACAAATGCTCCAAAGTTAATACCAATTGTTAGAATGACTAGAATAACTAAGAGGGGGAGGGGGGTGAATCAGTGATCCTCAGGTCCAAATGTACCAATTCAACTTTTAGCATCTTCAAACAACTTAATCAATCTCATAAAATAACTCGGTCTCTATAGCATATCATCAACAATTTAACACTTCTTATCTATCTATTCTATCTATGTGTGTCGACTAATAGTAAAATTTAAATAGCTATAAAAAATAAAATTCATAAAATAACATTTAAACAAGTAAATGACACTTTGACACCAATATTTAACTTGGAAACTCAATCTGGTAAAGACTAACAAGTAACATGCTACCACTTTTTCACTCTTTTAAAGTGAGCTCAGTTAAGAGCCAACCTTTTTAAAGGTTACAAAACACACTTTTATGTGTCACCCTATTAAAGGATTTAATCACATTGTTAGGAGTAGTCTTTTTAGAGGAGATTGGATCATTCCATTATAATGTCACCTCGATTAAAGGATTTATAAAATTACTGTTAGGTCAACCTTGATTAAAGGATTTTGACTTCTATATTGGTTAGAGTGTAACAATAGGTTTGATCCATAAACTACAACTCACTTTGCAAATTCAAACATTCATTTGCTCATTTGCTAGTTCTTGGGACAAGGCGCCATCACTAAAAGTAATGGTTTTTGTTTTCTTTGCAAAATATGACTTACATTTCTTATTGTTTATACATGTCAGATCACCACTTCCTCTTTATTTTGAGACCATTTTTTAAAATAAAAAAGTGTTTTACTTTTATCTTGAGTACAATGTCTTGTGTTTTATGAGGTTTTTGTCTTTGAGATTCCTTATTCAAAAATTATGGCCACTATTTCCACTGGTCATTGTTATGGGATTTTCAAAAAAAAGAATTCTCTTTTTATTTTTTCGTTGTAGCTTTTTACATCATTTTCTATAAAAATTTTGAGGGATTTTTCCATTTCTATTGCAATGGCCACTGATTTGAAATAAACTCTGTTGAGTCTCTACAGGTGTGAAACACCATTGAGGGTTTTCATTGTTCCTCATTTTTCCCACAGATCTACCCTCATGAGTCTCTTTAATATTTTTAAGGGTTTGAAATAGTGTTTCTTGTTGATGATTTTTCTTTAATCTTCAACTTTTCATGGTTACATTTGTGTCTATAATGACTAAAGAATAAAACTAATGTTTGTGGATTTTGATCGTAAGCTTCTTATAAAATAAATTTGTTTAGGCATGGCTTGTGTATGTTATGAATTGATCTAGAAATTATATGCATTTTCTCATTCTAATGAAACTTTTCATTCTAATTTTTTTTTTTCATCATCATATGTGTAAAATTAGAAATTTCTAAGGAATATTGAATGGCCTTGCCATAGATGTTCCTTTTTAATAAGATTTAAAAATATACTGAATTGTGTATATATATTTAAAATTATTATTTTCACTATTCCTATTGAAAAATTAAAATAAATCAAGTTTAATTTAGAAACATACTAAAATGTAAAATGTAAAATATAAATAGAATATAAAGTTATATCAAATTTAATCTAAAAATATATTAAAATACATATGTCATATTTTTTATTTTGTTTTATTTAGAAGTCTACTAAAAGTTTATGTTAATTGAATAGAAAGTTAAAGCTTCATACAAAAAAAAAATTAAAAACTGTGAATTTTTGAATTTAAATTTTTTATTTCTAATCTATAATAGAAACAAATATATATTTATTTTTTGGTGAAACATTATATTTATATTAATAATAACTGGTTCAAAATAGCTCCTAGAGAAAAGAACTAGGAAAGAAAAACTCTAGTTATTGCTTGATTCAAAGAAGATGCAGAAAAATAAATATTGCATCAAGAGAGAGTATCTATCAAAATTAATGAATCTTATCCTAGAGATTCCCAAATTGAGAATATAGTGATTACAAAGAGCCCAAAACTCATATGAATACAATTCATTTTTTGGTACCAGAGACAAAACCAAGAGCCCAACCGAAAACAATCATAAAGATTATCATCATTGATCTACATCCAAAACTCCAATTGAGACCATGATTTTAGAAAGCCATCTGATGCAAGTGCAATCCAAGAGCCTAACCTACATACAATATCTCAAAAGAACAACTGAGATCCATAAAAGAAAAAAGCATGTGAAATCATAGTGAAGTCATGATTTACTATCAAATAAAATATGAGAAGGACTCAACCTTATTCTAAACATATCCTTTTGTCACAATATTAACCAAGTTGGGGAGATCAAGGAGGTTAAGTGGGAAAGTAAATAGTTAATATAAACCCAGTTAGTACCCAAATTAGCTAGACAATTAGCTAAAAGATTGCCTTCCCTATAAGTATGCATGATGTAACATTCAGAGATTGAATCAAGAAGAGACTATACTTGATATAATATATATTGTATGGACCAATTATATACATGACATTTAATACACCCATTTATAATAATGGATGAATCCACTTCAACATGTAACTTAGATATAGAAAGTGATTTTGCAAGCTCCAAACCAAAAAGCAAGGCCAAAGCCTCAACTTTTTTATTAGTATACCGAGGGAGAGAAGACGATTTTGTTACAATCACATAACCTTTAAAATATCTAATGACTATGCGATAGCGAGAGTTTCCTAGATTTCCTCTAGAGGCCCCATCAAAATTGAGTTTGAAATAACCCTTAGTTGGAGGAATCCACTTGGTTTGTGCACGGATAAGAGGAATCTTGGATGGACACAATGGAGCAGGAAGATAAGGAAAAAGTAAACCCTTCCACCAATGAATAACATTGCCATCCCAAGGAGAAAAAACATGTTTACCCTTATATTTACTTACTAAAGCATTAACAAGCTCAACAGTTGATCTCTCTAGTTTTTCCAAAAATTGAGGGATTGGAGATGACGTCTGTCTAAAAATTATCTTATTTCTTTTCCACCAAATTGCCCATACTATAAATTCAAGGATACAATTTCAAAGACATGAAAACATTGATTTAAAGTATAAGATTGGTCATGCTTGAAATAAATCCCATAGAGAATTAGGTAATGACATATGGCAATTAAGCTTATTAAGGAAAAAATACCAACAATCTTGGGAAAAAGGGCAGTTTAAGAGGAGGTGATCTATTGTTTCTATAACTTGCTAACAAAGAACATAGTTAAAGGGATCAAATATGTTCAAACTATGAAGATGATCAGTAGTTAAAATTTGATTTTTTAGTGCAATCCATGCAAAGCATCCTACTTTTGGTAGAACTTAGCTATTCCACCGAATTTAAAAGCATGATATGTGGTCTGATTAAATTGGTTGTGTTGGAGAGTGAAGTATCCTATTTTAATAGAGTAATTACCATCTTTAGCTAGAACCCAAAAGAGGCAATTTGGTTGACTAGACATTAAAAAATTCCTTTAAGCTCTAGTACAAGTTTGAAAGAAGCAATGATATCAGAAGAATTGAGGGTCTTTCCAAATGACTAGCCTTGTGAATCTATGGATAGCTGATAAATAAGTAGAAAAATATGTCCCCCAAGCTTGAATCACTATGTTTGAAAAATCCTTTAGAGATTCAATAGTGGAAGTGGGGACCCATTCCATGAATCAAACAAAAAATTGACACTATCCCTATTGTTCACTTGCTAGTATATGAATGAAATAATAACTTCTTGAGAAACCATCATGAAATCCCAAATGATAGGCCCCTTTGGTAGGTCTAGCACATTAAGAACTTTGGAAGGTTCCAAGTTATCTAAATATTTATCTTGTAAAAGGCAACACCATTTGGCAAAGGATTTTTCATACATTTGCCAAACAAGTTTAGCACTAAAAGACCTATTCCTATTGGTAATGTTAGGAAGTCCAACACCTCTTGTTTTATAAGAGGTTAACATGGCATGAATAGAAATTAGTAATATTTTCTTTTGACCATTCATATTATCTGACCAAAGAAAAGTGGAGATTTAAGTTTCAATGTGAGAGATGATACCTTTGGGGGCTTGTAGAATGGAGAAGTAATAATTAGGAATGGTAGAAAGAAAAGTTTTGATAACAAAAATTCTACTCGAGAGGGATAACAAGAAAACCTTTGAAGCACTAATTTTACTATTGATATGATCAATCACAAATTTCCAATAAGGGGGTTTGTTTAATCCCATAAAAAAGGGAACACCAAGATAAGTAGAAGGTAAATGATCATAGGGAAAACCAAGAAGATGGATTATTCTTTGAGTAACCAATTGGAATGTATAAAAAACATAAATTTTAGATTTAGTTGCATTGATACATTGACCTAAAACTTGTGTATATAGGTCAATGGGTTTCTTCATACTTTGTGCTCTTTGATATGTAGATGATCCAAATAGTAAAGTATCGTCAACAAACAGAGTATGGGTTATGGACAAAGAGGTACCTACAATATTGATACCTTTCCACAACCATTTTTTATTAAAAGAGTTAATAAGTCTACTAAAGGCCTCTTCCATAATGATAAAGAAGAATGGAGAAATAGGGTCACCTTGACGAACTCCTTGGGAAGAGGCAAAGAAGCCTACTAGTGCACCATTAATGAGAATAGAAAAATGTGTGCCTAAAATGGAAGCTTTAATCCATTTACACCATCTAGTAGAAAAGCCAAATTGATGAAGGACTCAAAGAAGAAAAGACCAATTTAGTGTATCGTAAGCCTTGATCATATCTAGTTTGGCAACAAAGGCTGAAATATTATGTTCTTTGATGGAATTAAGTTTCTCATGGGCTATTATAGCTCCCTTAGTTGTTTCTCGACCAAGAACAAAACCCCCTTGTTCTGGCAATATAATTTTTTGAATAATGGTCTTAAGTCACAAATAAATAACCTTTTTAATCATCTTATAGATAGTGTTACATAAATAAATAGGACAAAAGTCAACAAAAGAATAGGGACAATTAGCCTTTGGGATGAGAGCAATATTGGTGGTATTAAAGTTCTTCAAAATGGAAATTTTTTTCCTGGATTCTTCAAGAGCCTCAATCAATTCAAAACAAATAACATCCCACCCTTTTTAAAAAAATAATGTAGTGAACCCATAAGGGCTCGATGCCTTATTAGCAGGCACATAAAAGACTACAACATGAACCTCAGATAGAGTAAATGGGGCCATAAGAATTAGATTGTCATGTTGCATAATCAAAGAAGGAATGAAATCCAAGATCTTATCCACAAGGTGAGAATAGGGGGGATCCTAGAGTGGAGGGGATAGTAGATTAGAGAAGAACCTTACACTCTCAATTTGAATGCCCTTAGCATCAGAAATCAAATTTCCTAGATGGTCATGAATTGTAAAGATTGTGTTACTAGCCTTTTTTTGTTTGGTAAATGCATGAAAACACTTGGTATACTGATCCCCTTTTTGAAGCCACAACTCTCTAGACTTTTGTCTCTAATACCCTTCTTCTTGCTTACCTAATTCAGAAAACTCCTCTTGGAAATTGTTCTGTCTTGAATGCATATCAGCATTTAAACCATGGAGTAAAAATATGTTCATTAATCTCAATGAGTTTTTCTTCTACCACATTTTTATCCTCAAAAATATTTTAACAAACATGTTTATTCTAGATCTTGATAAGCCCTTTGACATACTGCATTTTCTTGTGAAACTGAAGCATTTTGGTTCTTGGCTCTAGTGGAGAATCCTTCCACTATTATTTTAAGCGGCCATCAAAGAGGGGATGATGATACCATACACTTTCAAACTTAAAAGATGGTTTAGAAAAACTAGTAAGAAGAGAATTTGATGGAAGAATGGACAATTGAATAAGGGAATGATCAGATTCTGAATAGTGTAGTATATTTGATTGGATAGTATAATTCGCCAATTTCCAACATTGTGAACACAAAAATATTTCCAATCTAACTACAATCCAGTGGAACCCAACTCTTCTATTAGTCCAAGTGAAAGATCCAACTTGTGGGGGAACATCAAATAGAGCATTATTGTCAACAAAGTTGTTAAAGTCCTGGGTAGCTCTAGGAGGGGGAATAATAACTCCAACCTTATCCTTGGGATGAAGAATGGCATTAAAGTCACTAGAAATAATAAATTTGGCACCTACTGATTGTTGGATAAAACCTATAAGAGTAAGCCATAAACTTTATTTATCTCACATAGGGATAGGCCCATAAACATTAATCAAATAGAATGAAAGTTCATAGTGTTGAATAGATAAAATTTTCCAATTAGTTCCTTGATGAAGATATTGAGCCTTTCAATACTTTTAGGATTCCATAATATAGCAAGGTCCCCAGAAGCACCTAAGCTAAGAATATGTGATGAATTCCATGTTGACCAACATCCAAAATATTTCTAAAAGTTATTTGTTGATAGCATAGTCTCCTAAAGCAAGACTAGTTAGGGGCATTAGCATTCCATGAGAGGATCTTCATAACTAATAAGGAGCACTCTTGGCACTCTTTCCTGATCATGTAGAGGTAGGAAAATTACCATCAAAAGTTGATTGGATCCTTGCATCAACTTCTTTTTTAGCTTTTGATGCTTTCAATGGCCTACCCTTAGGCTTAGAAAATTTCTTTGTTACAAAAATATATATTTGAAAAATTATGGAAATTTTAGCTTTTAGATGTTTTGTTTTGAGGTTAGAGAGTAGCATTTTAGTAACTAGTTTAAACTTAGGTAAGTTAGAAAAGTAATATTAATTTTTGAACTTAATTTTTTATGAAAAATAAAATTTAGACATAAACTCGCAATATAAACATTGCAAATAGAATATACATAAGCTAGTTATAAGACCTATTCAAACAAGTGTTCTCAAGAGCTTGAGTCTTTGCCTTGTGCTATTGGTGAATCATAAGTAGAAATGAAAATAGAGCATCAAATTATCATTCCACTTAGTTTGAGTGAGGCTACTTCCCCATTGTCTTATGATTGAGGCAACTGTAAGGAAAAATAGCATTCATGCTCTTACCTAAAATTTGAAGCACTTTCAAACTAGGTTTTCCATAACTTTGATTACCAAGCTTATTTGCTTATAGATCAAATTCATTAAATTTTAGAAAACTACATTCTACATTAATAGATTTTCATGGTATTGCTATACACAAATATGAAAATCTAGGGTCTTGTCTCTATCTTTAGACCTTAATATTCAACATCAAACCAAATCATAATATAAAAAATGTTTAGGATCTTCTTAAACTATCAATATAGAGATTAATTGTCAACATGGAGATTAGTTGTGTAATATGATCTAGTATTGAACCAAGCAAAATAGTAAGGTCCTAATCTATCCAATCCCATAAAATGTCATTGATTCTATTCTATTTTATTAAAAAATAATAACAACAATATTAATGCACATCACTCTTTTTCAATTTTCAATCCTTAGTATATTTGTTTTCTAAATTTTATTTAACTATTATATTTTCTGAGTGCAAAAATATTAGATAAAAGTTTAATAGAATATAAGATAAACGTTTCAAAAGATCAATTAACAAAGTCATCTTAATCAACTATGCTAATATGAATAATAATATGTATATTAAAAAAGAATTTATTTAAAAAAATGCTCTACTCTGCTTTGCGAAAATGACGAATTTGGACATGAAACTTGTGGGAAATCTAGGGTAATAGTGGAGGCATCAAAATACAAAGAAACATCCTAGAGATCACTATAGGAGAGACGATTCGATAGCCAATCACAGCAAAATCTATAACAAGCTTGGGAAAGTGGATAATAGGTTTAAGATTCAGACGACAAATAGGTTCTCAATTTTGGAAGAACAGACTGGAGGAAATCACTGCCTATGCCAGATAGAAGGGTTTCAAGTAAACAATATAGATGCCTCTTCTGAATCCGCAAAAAGATTTGAATCTCGTGCCCTTCTCCCAGTATTCACCGTGGAACAGCTAGATGATCAAATTCATGTTTTCAATCTGACTAGATATGCGCAACCCAAGCTTATTAATTCTCTATCTGATCCAAGGAGAAAATCCCACGTGGTCACAACCCTAGCAGCTAAGATTACCTTCAAGCCTATTTCCTCTTCTTCCTACATTCCCCCTCATCGCAGACAAATCAAGATCAACCAGTCATCTAACCTTATACCATCTGCAGGATTTTCCCCAAAGAAACCCCAAGATCTTCCTATTAAGATTTCCACTAAAGCAGTAGATGATGCTTGGTATGATTGTCTTAAGAAGGGGATTTTTTCTATCTAGAATGGCCCGCTAGAAGAAATCCCACTCTTAATAGATTGGCTAAAAGACAACTGCCACGATCAGGTAAGTATTTTTCACCATTCAGACAATACTTTGTTCTTAAAATGTGAGGAAGAATTTGTTAAGAAAGAAATCATCTCTATTTCTGAATTTTTTTTTAGAGGTTACTGTGTCAAATTTTTAGAATGGTTCCATAATTTTCACTTAGAAATAGCTAATTGCATGATTCCCACATGGTTCTCCCTAATTGCTCTCCCTTCAGAGTTGTGAGATATAGACATTATTAATTCTTTAGGTTCTACAATTGGTGAAGTCATTGCTATTGATGCATCTTTTTTCTATTGTAATAATGTTAAAATCCTCATTAATGTTAACATTAAACACCCTACAAAAGTTCAAAAGAGAGTTGAAATAGTTAAAGCTTCTTATGACATTAAATTTCACTTATATAAAGGGGAAATCATTGATATCTTGAGATCTGATGAGATACACAAAATCAAACCCAAGATCCTCCCTCTTACCTTAGATTTTAGAAGTATTTTTCCCAGAGTGAGCCAGATAATAAATAGTAGGAACCATGAACAAGTTAAGGAAACCTCTTGTTCAGAGAACTAGAATGATCAGAATGCTCAGAATAGGCCAAGGTCCTCTCTAAAAAGCATCATAATAGGCAAAGTAATAGATTCCTCACCAACCCCAAGCTCATATATCTCAACAAAATCTAAAATGGGGAAGGTTGGGAGATCCCCAAAGAGATCAAAAAAGCATAAGAAAAAAACATCAAAGGCAATAAGAAATGATAATACAATAAGTGGAGATGAATCTATCAAACCTCTGCAACAAAACAAGAAGGAGAATAATGCTGAAATCGAAGAACAACATGCTTTTGTACATATCAAAGATACTATCAATGATAAAGAGCAAGGAAAGTGCCTAGTTTCAGCTTTAGCAGATGTGGATAATCAGAATTTCTATACCATTAAGGAAGATTGGGGTGGCCCAGATCAACTCAATACAGATATAGATATAATTGCAAGACAATTTGAAAAGGAAGTTCATAAAGATATAGATAAGAATGATAAGGAAGGCCTAGTACTAACTACACCTACAACAAGAAACAACAAAGAAGAAGGTCTCTCTAAAATGCTCCTTTGCAGAACAAGAGAGTTATTCAAAAGAAATGAGGTATTTGGAATTGATCTAGAAAGAGATGGAAATAAGAATTTAAATTAAACATATTAGAAGAAGAAAATTCTCTTCTATTCACTATAGAGGAGAGGGGAAGGAACAACACCTCACTTATAGTAGAGAATCAAGATCAGAAGTGGTCACATTCACAAAGAGAGGTTGAACCAAAAATAGTGAAACTCAGTAGTAATCGAATCAAAGGAGTATCCAAATTTTGGCAGACCCCAAATAAGTACCCTTCTTCCCCCTTCACTTTAGAAAAGGATCAACCAAATTAATGGGACAAAGAGAGGGCAAGAATAGAATCAAATAGTTCAGAGTATTACAATCCTCATAGGGAAGAAGTTTCTACTCCTTATCAAATAGGCCACATAGAGGATAATGAAGCAAGTCTATTAGAGGAAAGAGAAAAATTTGTTAATGGTTTCCTTAGGAAGAACAAGCAACAATAAAGGGCTACAAAAGGACACTAACACCTCTCTATCAACTCTGCCCTTGGCCTCAATCAACAGGATGAACCCATCCAGAAGATTTAGTAAATTTTGGTAGACTCCCCTTGCTGGCTTCAGCTCACCATTTTCTCCCAATAGCCCAGCTCAGTAGTCACAAAAGGGAGAGATCCAAGAAGAGGATCTACCAGTATTGGAGTTCCAAGAATTTTTGAATGAGGAATGCTTCTCGGAACCCCCATATAAAGAAGATATGGTAAAGGAGGGTGCTACAATGATGGACCAGCTCACTAAGGAGCTAATTCAAATTTTTAGTCCAAAAAATCTTGATAAGTCTTTAGTAGCACAAAAGGAGGAACTTATTTGGAGGGTCCTCAAATTGGGAGGTGAAAACTATTCTGGTGAAAATTTCAGAAGAGATATTTTGAACATTCAAAAGAAAGAATTGGTCTCAGCATTTTCCAAGAAATATGAAATAGATAACCAGATTGCTGAAGACAACAACTCAGAGCAACAAGAACAACTGCAAGCAAGTAAGGTTGTCACAGTACAAGTAGCAGAGATGAACATTGGATAGCTTAGGATTCATATGACACAAATTGGGCCTAAGTCTCCTTGTTGTGGTAAAAAAAAAGGCAAAAGAGGAAGAAAGTCCCTAAAAGAACTCAGAGAAATAGAGAGTCTCAACAAGGACCAACAGAAGATAGATCAACTGTTTCACAATGGAAAGGGGAAGTGCCTTCCTGCTCATGTATGAAACTCACCACATGGAATGCTAGGGGTTTGAATGCCCCTAGCAAAAAGAGGTTACTTAAGCATAACCTCAAATCCTTTAATTCTGATATTATTCTCATTCAAGAATCTAAATTAAATTCAATAGAAATAGATAAATTTAGCAAAATGCTTGGGGTATGGTGTTATGCATTTGTAGAATCGGTAGGGGCCCTAGGAGGTTTGGGTATCCTCTAGGACCCTAGGAAGGTCAATATTAATATTCATAATAGTAATAGAAATTGGATTAGTGGCAAAGTAAAAAGCCTAGAATCTAATTTAACCTTTACAATCATTAATGTGTATGGTCTAGTTAATAATACAAATAAAATTCTAGTTTGGAATGAGATTGGTCAACTTTTGGATAGTCTAGATAATGAACTCTGTATATTAGGGGGTGACTTTAATACGATCCTAGATTTCAAGGAAAAGACAAGAGGCTCACAAGTGCTTTCACAAGCATCTAGAGACTTTAAAGAATGGTGCACGCTGCACAACTTAATTGATGTTCCTACTAGTAATGGAACCTATACATGGAACAACAGAAGAAAGGACTTTGTTTTCATTGCAGATAAGCTTGATAGATTTCTAATCAGAGGTGAATTAGACATTAACAACTTAAATTTTCAGTCTTCAATTCTTCCCATTTCAAGATCAGACCACTTCTCGGTCAGATTTGAATTTACTGAGCTTCTCAAGCCTTCCAGGAATCCCTTCAAATGCGAAAAGATGTGGTTCCTAGACCCAAACTTCCTCCATAAGGTCAAATTATGGTGGGAACAAGAAAACTGTGTAGGATCAAAAATGTTTATCTTTATCCAAAAACTAAATATGCTAAAAGAGCGCATCCTTAAATGGAATAGAGAACAATTTAATAACATATTTAAAGAAAAGTTGGATATAGAAAATCAACTTAAAAATTTAAATTTAGATGTCATTAAAAAAGGCATGGATAACAGTAGCTATCTCCTCGAAAAGGAATTTCTAGCAAAGCAAGAGTAAATTCTATCCAAAGAAGAAACCTTCTGGAGATAGAAATCAAGAGAAAGATGGTTGGATGAGGGGGACCGTAATACAATTTTTTTTCACAATTCTACCTTATATAATAGAGCCAAGAGCAGAATCACACACATCAAAGACTAGTTTCTGAAAATCCTGTAGAAATTGCAGACACCTTTGTTGATTTCTTTTAGGATCTACCGAATAACCAACATTGCTCAAATTATATTGCGCAATCTAGTCTTTTAAAAGTTATCCCCAAGATTGTTAACCAAGATGACAATAAAAACCTCAATAGACCTATTACTTTAGAAGAAGTCAAGAAAGTAGTTTTTGACATGAATCTGGATAAATCACCAGGCCTAGATGGATTTCAGGCCTTCTTCTTCCAAAAGTGCTAGGATATTTTAGGTCAAGATCTCTGGAAAGCTATCAAAGCTTCCAAAAATGGGGGCTCTATCCTAGCTGAGATCAATCATTCCTTCATTACAATGATTCCAAAGAAATGTGACCCTGAATCTCCAGGTGATTTCAGACCAATAGCCTTGTGCAATATTGTCTATAAAATCTTCTCAAAAATTCTAGCAAATAGGCTTAAAGAGATTCTCCGCAAGATTATTTCTAAGGAACAAACTGGTTTCATGCTAGGTAGATCCATCCTTGATGGCATCATCACTATCGAAGAGAGGATTAATTCTACAGGCCTCGATAAGGAAGCATGTATGCTCATGAAACTAGATACCCAAAAAGCCTATGATATGGTGGATTGGAGATTCCTATGTAAAATGCTAGAAGCATTTGGATTCTCTTGTCAATGGGTTAATCTAATCTTCAAGTTCATTTCGACACCCAAGATCTCAATCCTTGTCAATGGTACTCCTGAAGGCTATTTTGATATTTCGAGAGGCATCCAGCAAGGGGATCATCTATCTCCCTCTCTTTTCATCATTATGGCATAAGCCTTTGGGAGAGTGATGATAGATGCTTATAATAAGTAGAGAATATTGGGTAAAATTGTCACAAAAAACATGCCTAATATTACACATCAGCAATTCACTAATGACACCATTCTCCCAAGCAAGAGTAAGATCTCTGAAGCTTGCTCCCTCAAAGCTATCTTGGACTTATATATGGAAGCCTCAGGTCAAAAGGTCAATGCTCTAAAATCAAAAAATTTCTTCTTAAATACCTCCCTAGATTTAGAATCTCAGATTTGTAGGATTATGGGATTCAGGAAAGGAACCTTCCCTTGCAAATATTTGGGTATAACTTTAGAAAAAGGCTCAAAATCTAGAAAGGTTTGGGATAACACTCTCATTAAACTAGACTCAAAGTTATGCTCCTGGAAAGATAGATGGCTCACCAAGGTTGGAAAATGCACTAAAATTCGTGCAGTTCTTTCAGCCATCCCAACTTACCCTCTGTCCTACCTCCCTATATCGAATCAAAACCTTAAAAAACTTAATTCCAAGATGAGGAACTTTCTTTGGAATGATCGGACCAATGACGATAAATTAGCTCTTATCAAATGGAAAAATATTTGCAAACCTAAGACCCTTGGGGGATTAGGGATCAAAAACCTGCAATGGAAAAATGAAGCCTTAGGGGAAAAACTCATTTGGAGGCTATATCATGAATACAATCATAAATGGGCTAAGATCCTCTACAATAAATATCTTATCACTGAGGATCCACTCTCAATTTTTAGAATCTACTCCCCTCCTAAAGGGTTCGAATGTTGGAACATTATGTTAAAGTACTGCCATTTGATCAATAAATGCCTATCTTGGGATGTTGGATCTGGGGAAGAAGCATTATTCTGGGAAGATTCCTAGGAAGGTAAACCACCACTCTCCTCTTGTAAAGTACCCCTAACTCTTAAGAATAGGCTAATTGAGTTGTGGGGCAATAAAGTGAGAAACTATTGTTGTCTGGTGGACTCTAAAGGCTATCCATCTTGGACATGGAAATCTCTCAGAGGTCTTGATTTTGATGAAGAATCAATCGACCAATTTTAGAAGTTTGTGGAAGGCAGGAAACCTATTTAGCCTAACAAAAGAGACTCCCTTATTTAGGTAGCATCTAACAATGGGAAATATAATGTCAAAGATGGTTACAAGGTTATTCTAGATGCTAATAAACTTGTCTCCATGGACATCCCTCTTAAGCTCTGTTGGGACCCCTCTTGCCTCCTAAAAGCTGGATTCTTTCATTGGCTTGCTATTCAAAATAGGATCCTCACTATGGATAGATTAAATGTTGTAGGTTTTCATGGCCCTTCAAGATGTGCTCTCTGCAACCAAAGTTCAGAGAATGTGGATCATCTTCTTTTTCTTTGCCCCTACTCCCAAAAATGTTGGGAATGGCTTAGATAGATGTTAGGGTGGTCAGCCCCCTTTCCCATTTCATTTACTGATTTGATTCAGGGATGGCCATCTTTTACTAGCTTAGGTGTCTATAGTAAACTTTGGAACATTTCACCTTCCATCATGATCTAGGAAATCTGGAAGGAAAGGAATCGCCACATCTTTCTCAATCTCATTCTCAAACCTGAGATTCTTATACCCAAAATAGAAGCATGTATGGTAGAAACTCTTAACATTGACTTAAGAAAAGTGAACCTAGAAGAAGGATCATTCTCCAATTAGGATGGCCTCATGAAGAAATCTTGGCCTAATCTAATTAATTTCCCCCTATACTACTCTAAGGCTAGTAAAGAGGCTAGGAAGAATTGCAAATGGGAGCCTCCTCCCCCTAGATGGGTTAAACTAAATTTTGATGGGGCATCTTGGGGAAATCTGGGCACAGTTGGGATTGGTTGTATCATTCATAATGAGAATGGATTATGGATAGCCAAAAAAGCTCAGTCGATTACGTCGACATCCAATAATTTAGTTGAACTTGAAGCCCTCCTCCAAGGAATCTAGTTATGTCTTCAGCTTAATTTACATAAAGTCTTCATCGAAGGCGATTCTCAGATTATTGTGAATGCTATAAGAAAATGGTCCACTCCCAATTGGGCACTAAATTCTCAACTAGAAGTGGCTCTGTCCCTCATAGACAAGCTTGTTGACTTCAGGATCGTCCATATCTATAAGGAAGGTAATCAACTTGCAGATCATCTTGCCAACTTAGGAGAAGATGGTATTAACTCATTACTTACAAATGATGGTTACTCTCTAGCTCCTTAGTATATTTTTTATTTTTCATTTCTTTCATATTTAAGATAGACTTTTCTTTGAGCCTGTTTAATTCTCTTCCTATCCTTTTTAGCTTTTCTTAAAACCTTCCTCTTTACTATGTCATGGCAAATTGAGTACTTTTGTATAGTCCTTTATCTTCTACTTTAGTTATTTGATACCCTATGGCGTAGCTTTTATAATCATTAGTCGAAATGGATGGCTGCGGTACTATTCACATCATCCTAGCACCAACTTCGTATGTGTGAACGTCAGGAGAATTGCATAATTATCTTTCTAATCATGGTTGATCAGGAGTTATGGCCCAGCATTTATTTATCATTATTTATCCTCTTCTTCACATTTTCCCCTGCAGTTTAATTGTTGTCTTCCAAAATTTTCCCTTCGCATCTCACAAGGGTTTTCAGTCAGACTCGGCTCTACTCTACCATCGTTGAGCATGGAATCCAATATTGCTCTCTTCCATTCTTCAGAGAAGCGCACTATGGCCTTTTATGGAGTAGTGAAACCTGAAAGATGAAATTGAACTCTTCACCCAGTAGATCACATGACATGGTTTTCTCTTAACAAAGCCATGGGTGAAGAGGTTTTTGATTACGAATACACCTGGAGAACACATAGTGACATCATTGGGTCATTCATAGGCTATCCAGTAAGAGCTAAAGTTCAAGCTGATAACATAGTTTTTCGCGACTTGTTTCTCCCTTCTTGGAGAAAGGGGCTTGAACAAGCGGTCTATAGTATAGACAACAAATTTTGGATTCCTTTCCTCGAGAGATACATGAATCTTCCACTGGGCCATCCAGATCTTGACATAGCTCCCCGCCGCCAATCTCTGCTCATATGAGAGCACTGTACATTTTATCGTGAGTGGAAAAAGATGGAGGCCAGTTTGAATTTTCTTCTGCGTTGGAGGGACATCATTCCAGAAGAAAATACGGAATGGCTAATTAACTATCTCTAGCTCTTCAAAGCATACATCCAACCCGAGGTGACATTCAAGAATCTGAATGAATTAGACTTCAACACACCAAATGCAAAAAGAAAGAGCAGAAGGAGAATCGAGTTTGAGATCCCGTCGAATTACCAGGTGGAATAGTTCAGCGACATCAAGGATGTAATCACAGTCCAGTGGAAGGAAGGCAAAGGTTCGGTTGAAATATGATCCTTACTTAGGATTAGTATCACATTAGTAAGGTTTTCACACAGAGCGAGCAATTTTGTTAGTATGTTGTCGACTCTCTAGTTTAATAACTTAGTTTGATACATATGTATAGATGTTATTTCATAACCTCACTCTCTTAGCTTTTTGTTTAAGTAACTCTAAGCTTTAATATAATATATGGCTACCTATTAGGATAATCATAATTCAAGGCTATGGAGTTATGGCTTTATTTAAGTAATCATCCTTTGCATTCTCTAAATGACAGTAATTTGATTTATTATTCTTGAGCAATGATTAGGTAGGCTCTCATCTCTTAATTTAGATCCCTTTCCATATAAGGGTTTCTTATCTTCTTTTCTTTGAAAATGTGTTGATAAGAATTTGGCATATGCCCTCTGTTCATGTTTTCCCTCTTTTCTTAAGTAGCCAGTTTTCATTCCACTGATCTATTCTCTAACTAGTTTTTGTACATATTGTTTAAGTTAAGTTCCTTTCAATCTATATATGGTCCCCAATAGGGATGAAAACACTCCTTTTTTTTGATAATTTTGTAGTCTTTAGTTTGATAGCCCATACTTATTCTCTTATGTAATGTTATGGTATTAATGTTAGAGTTTCCTTAACGCTTCAGCTGTAATTCAGAAGGTTCTCTTTATCAAAATGCATGGATTATATGGATCCCTTCATTGAATTAAGTCTCTATTTTAAGGAGAGGGTTGTCCATCTGAACTTCTACTCTTGATTAGAATTCTATGTTTGGTTTGGAGTCTCGGGTTAGTCCTTTGGTCTTCCCTCTTTTTCCTTAAAAGCCGCTAGATGTTGGGATAGGAGTAATGTCTGTCGAGTTTCTTCTATTAAGCTTCTGTTTGACATTTTAGCATAGGTTCTACTCAATGCTGGCATTAAAGTGTGGCTGTGCTTCTCTTGATAGTAGGGGCCTAGAGAGATTTTTTAGTCTTTTTTGAGCTTCTTAGCTTTTTGTCTTCTTCCCTCCCTGTGATTCTCTCTTCAAGCTATTTTGGTATTTTCTCCTTGGTTTTCTTTGTCTTCTGTCCTCTGGTTTCTCTTCTTCCTTTTTGTTTATTAGCCATAGTATGGATTTTCTTTTTATCTGTTTCGTGCTAGGTGTCGTTTCCCTCTCTTTAGTAGGTTTTCCTTAGAGGTGGTCGAGTTGTTGCATCAGGTTATTCTGAGTTCAGCTAGTCCTAGAATGTAGTAGGTTGGGTTTTTTTCTAGCTTTCCCTCTCTTCCCTTCTCTATGAGGTTTAGTGAGCTCTTGGTTTCTGGAGTTGTGTTTCTTTGGTGTTTGTTTCAGCTGGTTCCTTTTTTTCTCTTTTTTGGTCTCTTTTCCTCTCAGCTCTATTTTGTTCTGGCCTTGGTTTTCGTGTCCCTTTATATGTCTCCTTGGTCTGGTTCTTGTCTTTCTCTTTTCATAGTTTTTTCTTCCTTTATTTTTGGTGTGTCTTTAGTTTGGTAGAGGTTCAATCTCAGGATCATTTGGCCTTTGTTTGTTTTTCGTTCCCCCTTTCTCCTTTTGGTCCTTTTTGTTTTGTGGGTACTTTTTAGAGTTTATGTCTTCCACTAACAAGAAAGT
Organism: Cupressus sempervirens; assembly: GCA_028749045.1. Lineage (NCBI taxonomy): Eukaryota > Viridiplantae > Streptophyta > Pinopsida > Cupressales > Cupressaceae > Cupressus > Cupressus sempervirens. The sequence goes on along the minus strand of CM053793.1, from coordinate 279,039,577 downwards.
ATCATTGTCTATTAAAGGCCTCTTTTTTTTCATATTATTTGATTTAGTACTGGATAGTTATGTTGGGAGATTATTTAAGCAATACTACTAACCTCTTCAATGGCAAGATAATCAAACAGGGATGCAAGCTTCTGATCATCTCGCCTAGATTAAAGAATATAGGAAGCTCTCTAAAAGGAGTTGCTGGAGTTACAAAGGAATGTACAATTTTTTCAATGTAAATTAGTACCAATTGGGAATTTTAATCAAGATATTCTAACTGGGGTATGCCCCTTTGCATGTGTAATAATATAGGACTAGGGTCTCGGGCTAGACTGGAGGTTTTCTTTCCCCGTTCTTTCCTATCAGTGCCTGTTTGAACAGAGGAACGCTATTGTAACTATTTTAATTTTATCTATATATCATAATGGGCTTGGCCGTTTTACTGATAAATAAAAAATAAAAAAATATGAATAATAATATATTAGTTACAAATTTTTTTGAATAAAGTAAATATATAAGTGATAAATAGATGTCAATTTATAAAATTTAAAATTTAATTTTAATAAAAAATATTGATTAAAATTTTAATAGAACAATATATGATAACCTCAAATTTAAAAATATTTTGTAATTATTATTTTTCTTTTGTAATATAATTTTGATTCAATATGATTTGTTTTAAAACTTCCATTTTAACTTAAGAATTGCATATTAATAGAAAATAGTTTAGAGACAATTTTTTTATTGAAAACCTACACAAAACATTTTACATGTTAAAAACTATCTAAATAAGAGAACAATATACTCTATGAAGCAAATGAATGGAGGGAAAAGGAAAATTTGGAGTAAATAATTATGTCGAAGGCGTTCCCTATAAGAAGGGCACAAGTAGAACAGTCTAATCAATGGTTCAAAAGGTCTAAAAAAGTTTGACGACCATCGAAAGCATCTTGGCTACTCATTTTCACTGGCATTGTTTATATATGAACAACAAATAATATGATACCCTAAATAATATGATCCCCTAAAGTATTTATGTATGGAGGGAATATGAACTAACAATACCGATTTCCTATTGATGGGAGTGCGAGTCAAAAATCTTGCGAATGGTAATGAAAGGACACGTTGTTAGAAAATACTAAGAAAATATATGGTATTATTTTAAAAGGGAATTTTTTTTGTTTGAAAAGCACTTCTTTTGCTAAAACAAACATGGGATTGGTAGTTGTTTGAATGTTGCACGACAACCCAATTTCCTTGTGAGGGTGCAACCGACAGACAAAACAGAGTTAGTTTTCACCAATAATCTATCTAAAAAACACTAACAAACTTTGTGGTTTTTCATACATATGAATAATATTTTTAACAAGCAATCAATATAATTTGAATTTTATAATTAAATTTTATCACACACTTTAGACAAGCATTAATATAATTACATATGTTTTCTTTTAAGAATTATGATTAAAAAATTTGTTATATAACTAGTATAGATATCTTAAATGAATATATCTAAAGAAGTGTTGATTGATATCCTCTACCAAATTATTAAAATTTAATTTACTACATCCAAAATTATTTATATTTCTTTTATCTCATTTTTTCCTACTAACTTTAGTTTTTTCTTTTAATTCTTAAATTTTTTGATGGTTTATATCTCCAGAGGTTATAATTTTAACAAATATTTTATGCAGAGTTTATTATTTTATTATTATTAAAAAGTCTATTGGGTTTTCAATAAAATTAAAAAAATTGATGTGTAGATGGTTGTCAAATTTAATCTAGAAAGATAAAAGTCAACATTAACACACCATCCCATTCCACCCTTTCTACCATTGTAGAAATGCCTATTGACATTAACTAGAAAGTGTGGATTTTAGTACTTTTAAAATGAAATATTTAAATAAAGTATATTGTTCAACGAACTTATTATACATATATTATTTAATATATGTCTATTAGTTTTCAAAAAGTCAATAAACAATAATAATTTTAAGTTTATTAATACAACAATGTCAAATTTTCTTACTGATTCTTTCCCGGTTGAGCTTTTGAATCATGTTTATATATATATATATATATATATATATATATATATATATATATATATATATATATATATTCAATGGCTTGTACACTTTTACCAAAAAGATAAAAAATTACATGTATTAATAGGCAATAATATTTTAGTTTTGAAAAATTTCTAGCAAGTCTTGCAGGATTTTTAGTACTATTTTAAAGTTGGTAACTTGGTAGTCTCATGAATTTAGTAGCAAAGTTCGCCTTAAAAGTTTAAGCTCTAAAGTCTGAGGATTTTGGTAGTCTCATGAAGAGTATTTGAATAAGAAATAAAAAATAATTTGATATAATTTTTCTATTTATTTTCTATAATTATAGCTACCAAATAAGTGGCATGTGACCAAGAGAGGTAGACAATTTTCTAGTCTATTTTGGAGATGAAATGTTGAAGTGCATGTGTTTTCTCTTACTAATTTGTTCCTCTTTAAACTAATCATAAAACATCTCACCTCACCACACTAACTAGTTTTTTGAGCAAGGTCCTCTTGGTGACAGTGCACTCTTACTCTAGCTCTCTTAATTTATATCTTTAACTATCTCTAACTATGTTTCTACCTTTATCTCCTTATCTTCTATCTATTTTTATTCATATCTTTCTCTACCTTTATCTCCTTATCTTCTATCTATTTTTATTCATATCTTTCTCTACCTTTGTCTTGCCATCTCTCTAACCATTCAATTCCAATTTCCAAAGTAGAAGGAGGGAGAGATATATAGAAGGAAGGGATAATAGGAGGTAGGTTGGCAAATGAAGAGAAACTTATCTCTGTGTGTGTGCGCGCGTGTGAAAGAAGGGAGAGGGAGAGATAGAAATAGAAAGAGGAGAAGGAAGTAGTAATACAAAAAGTGTGTGTGTGTGTGTGTGTGTGTGTGTGTGTGTGTGTGTGTGTGTGTGTGTGTGAGAGAGAGAGAGAGAGAGAGAGAATTATGTGATTTAGGAAAGGTAGATGAGGTGAGAGAGATGGAAGGAAAGATGAAGAGGGAGATCTCAAACATGAACCTATTTCTAATGGAGTGAGGAGCCTAATTATCTTCTCCTTGTAGAGGTTTGGTTTAAGACATGCTCAGATCCCTTTAAGTGGATATATAATTGATTTGAAGCTATCACATACTACACAAATGTATACATAAATAGATCAAATTCATTTTAATTTATAATCAAAATATTTTTGGCAGACCCATTGCACACAAGGTGCAATTACTAGTTTATATAAAACATAATTTAGAAAAAAAAAGGATATTTTATGTCGGTAGTTGGCAACAAATGGCTTGCGGTGATAACCAGTCTCTGTTTGTTTCATTGAGACTTTTCTGTGGTAAGAATGGTATAGACATAACATTGGAAGCAAATATACCCGTCTTATCATAGAAACTTTGAACGATGCTCCTACTATCAGATAATTTATTGGTATTAATTCCATCTATTTTTTTACATTGATTTTTTCACTGACTAGTGCGATCATAATAAATGCATATATTCTTTGTTATACTATAATTTTTCTCCATTTTTCTACATACAAAAAATCGATTGAACTCCAAGAAATTCTTTATAGAACAATAGAAAATTAAGAATCACTATCTATAAATTAACTTTTAAGTCTAACCTTTCAAAATAGAAGATATGACTCTTGATTAGCTATAAAAATTAATTAGGCAAGGGTTAATTGTGCTTTATATAAGGCTTAATGCAAGGACTAATATGAAACAAAAACTTAAAACACATGAAAATAAAGCTTATCAAGATTTAGCTATTGATGTAATTAGGACCACTCATACCGTAGCAAATAAACTAGGACCCACAAAACAAGAGGAACATTGAATATTTTGTAGCGAAAGGGTTCAAATTGCTTCGATGGAAAGCAAAGGCAAAAGTATTTTGGTGGACCAGTATTTCGTAAGCCCCACGCGAGATTCGAAACAAATCGTACATGCTGATCAAAATCGCAATTCATATGTTAATAGAAAATTGATAGAAAATTACTTACGACTGGAAAGGAAGATAAATGAAGAGCTGGAAAGTTCTGTCATTCAAAAGAAATAAATAACAGAGAAAAGTCTGGCCGGTATTGTGTGCAAAATTTGAGGCAAACTTAGTCAGATTACAGATTATGTAGAAAAGTATTTTGGGGAAGATTCCAGTATTTTGTAAGTCACACGTACATACTGATCAAAATCTCAACCGGGCACTTTGTTGAAAATTGACAGAAAACATTTTGAATGACATCTGAATAATATTTATATTTAAATTTAATGTATTGGAAGATTGGAATCTATTTTCACCACAGGATGATCCATTATTGCTCCACTATTGAGTCCTCTCCCCTACCAGACTTTTGAACGTTGATAAGATCAATGATAAGATCGGCCTTTCCTATAAATTAAACTTTTGTAGGTGGGATGTTGACGGCAGTGACCAAACTTTCCAGCAGCTTTTGATTTTCCTTGAAGTGACCACGATAGGAGGATGAAAGCATATAATTTTCCTTGCTTTGTACACAACTTAATCTCTCATCAAATTTAGATGCCATTCAAAATGTTTTCTTACCCTCCAGTTGTAAGCTACTTTCGTATATTAGACTCGATACTTTTCGGGATGATCTATGCATGGTAGGTTTGAAAGTCTGATTTATTTTTCATCCTCCATCAATACAAAGGGTTTAATGCTATTATGATTGATTTTCTATTTCATTTTTACTTCATTTTCTATTTGGGTGAACTTATGTTGGTGAGTGAAGACCTTAAAGCTAGTCTTTAAATTTTTTTGCATTTAAGGAACACCTTGTAGAACTTGTAGAGTGCGAGGTAGTCTATAAGTATCATTTTAAAACGTTCGCCCATTACCTGTCACTAAGACCACCAATAGTAGTTATAGTTCTTTTTGCACAAATGAAAGTAAGTCATGGTCAAAGAAATTCGCATGTTTGTGTGTAGGTACTAGGTTTTTTTGGGTAGTAATTGGTGGGAAGGTAACAATTAACATGGCAGCATTGTGTACATGAGTGACAACTATCTCGTTTCCCCTAGTTTGTACAAATTGTTTCAAACTTTTTTCCCTCTTGCCTCGATGCCAATTGACACCCACCATCCAACCACAAAATTAGAGTGTGGTTAGATGTATGACCCTATGCCTATTATAAATATCAATTCTTACTATTCAGAAATCAATTGAATTGATGTATAGTTCGAAAAGAATATAAGATTAAGAAGTAAGAGATATTTTCCATAGCATCTGTTGACAGTTAATTCATGGGGAAGAGAAAGGCAGAAGTGAAGGATGACCAATATGAAAACAATACAGAAGAGTATGCATGAAGGGATGGTCATTTTAGAGGAGGGGTCAACAAGTCAATGATCAATTAAGGACCCCATTAAATATAATTTTGTGACACAATCATTTAGGATAAGTGAATTTTGATTGTCAGGGTTTGACTTGCACAACCAAATGTCAAATTTTTGTTTTCGATTGACATGCCATGCAACAAAATTTGTTCCAACATTTTCTCCATTTCGAAAGGTTGGGCTCCATGGATGCAAGCTTCCTCAAAAATAGAGTTGCACTAGTTTAGATTTTATAGGAAGATTTTTTTTAATGAATAGTAACTTCTCTATTAGATTAAAATATTAAAGCTATATATTGGGTCAAGGATACAAGATCACCCTACAAGAGTCCACTTGGTACCAGGCTAGATACAAAAGGCTAGAGCACCACTAACTTGGGAGAAGTTTCAGCTCCTAAGTTTTGAGGAACATAATTCTAAATTTTATATTTTGGTAATTATTTTAAAGTTTTGATGAGAATAAAATATATGATTTTTTAACAAGTTGCTAAATTTTTTTGTAGGTAGGGCTATCTCCAACGTCACCCTATTTTCACTCGTTCAAAATAATAGACCTAAAATAGTGCGGATAAAATATTTATGGAACCTCTTGGACCTAAAAAATAGTCATGTACCCCCTTATGGACCCCTTCCTAAACAAAATATTGATAACTAAGCAATGGTAAAAGAATAAAAACAATAATTATTTCTTAATGAGTTGTAGTTACCAACTGCATTGTTATATATATATATATATATATATATATATATATATATATATATATATATATATATATATATATATATATATATATATATATATATATATATTGTCCCTCCTATATATTGATAAGGAACTAATGTTTCCAATTGCTTTAATCTAATTAATTGTTCACTTTAAAAATAGTGAAATTCTAAATATTGAACTAGTTGGTCCACATGAACTTCCTTTGAAATTGTTAGTCCATGTGATATATAAACAATGAGGGGCAAGATGTCAATTAATCTTGCTTGCCAAAATGCATCAATGGAATTTATCCTATAGTTTGCAGTGCATAAAGATTTTTTATTATATTTCTATTTTATTTTCTTATTTTCGCATTGGTTCATGTGCTTTTTGCTAGGGATTTTAGTTTTTTTCTATTAAGAAATTAAGGAAAAAATATTCTAGCTATTGAACAAAGGGCAATTTAAAAATATGAACACTTTCTAATTTTTTTTTATTGGCTAGGCTATGATTGGAAAGATAAAATGGACACTGTGATCTAGAGTTTCCATGAGTGAATGTGGTGGCAAAAAAATTAAATACTCCCAATGCCTTTTTGTAGTTCTAGGGAAATGCACTTAAGTGTTCCAAATTGTTCCTAAATATCTTGTGAATAGTTCTAGACTTTTTGGATCTATTCTACACCCTCATATGATTCTCAAATTCCCTCTAATCAAAAGTGAAAAGCGATTTAAAATTTGAAATGCTTTTTTTCTTTCAGAATTACTATTAAAAGTTATCTTGAATTTTTTAATTTATCAAATTTTGACAGATTACTAGAATGCATTCTAGCAGATAAATTTGTGCAAGTTTTTTTTTTTCCACAATGAAGTTGTGTTTAAATTTTTACAAATATTGGTGTTCTCAAGGGTGTCTACTATAGTAGAGCTTACCTTTGATATGTTCCCGCTATTTAGTAATGTAGTTTTTAGGTTTTATGAGAAAGGAGAGGTGGTTGCATTAGTTTTTCTATGATTAGAACTCTTAAGTTGTTGGTATTTGTTATTTGAATTTTAAAAGTGAAAATTTTATTTTTCTATTTTTGTTGGTTATTTCCTTAGTACCACTCTAAAATTCTCTAACCAATAGCACAACTATTACATGATGTCATAGTTTTCCAATCTTTTCCCTTCATTATTATTTTTATCTAATTATGGATTCAGTGTTGAGTATGATATTCATTTTCTAGTGTCAGACAAGTTTATATATTTTGTGATTTCTCCCTTTATATATTTCATTTCTTTTGTAATGTAGGGCACTATATTGTATTTGTGAGGTAGAGAAAGATTCCAAGTTGTAATAATAAAGTAGCTGATTAAAAGTACAAAAGGGATAGGCAATGATCGATGGAGGGTTCACCACCTAGTTAGGACATCATGGAATTAACTTTAATCATCCAATGTGGAGTGTGTTGTGCTTAATAGCCCAACTCGACTTCATTAAATAGCTACCAACTAAATATTTCTATTTTAAGAATTCCTCTTTTATTTAACCCAACTAGGATCATGGTTTTCATCTTGGTTTACTATTAAAAAGAAAGAAAATATTGTACAAGATATTTTCTATCTAGAATTTGTCATATGACTTAAATGGTGTGGTTATAGTGACAATTACTCCTTGTTATTTCTTAGAAAAAATTTTATCTAGAATTTGTAATATGACTTGAATGACATAATGACACTCACTTTTTGTTATTTCATTCTAGACATCTCAAGCATGGAAGAGAAAATATTCTTAACCTAAATAAAGAATATAAGATCAACATGGTTGTCTTCATATTTTAATGCTTGTTGTTTTACTCTTTTAACATTTAAAAGGAGTGATGTAATATGTTCAATTACTTGATTGTTGAATGTAAAGGAGTGATAAACTCAAGGATAAAGTCTCCTCACCTAGAGTGGTGGTGGTACTAGAAAGTTCAAAAATTGTAGAAATTAGAAACCAAACCATACCCCAGAGGAACATGAAACCAATAAGAATGATGGACTCAAGCAAGTTTGAGGAACTTCAAGAGCTAAAGGAGGCATGAAGTAAGGAGAACGAGATGGTAAAGACCCCTATGGGGGAGGGTGTTGATGAGCAAGTAGAGGAAATCATCATTTTTCCACCTAAGAAAAAGGTAATGATGGAGCATGAGGAAGGCGATATTGTTAAAGTTCATTCCATGCAAATGGCCCAACCTAGGGAAGGATAGTTGAACCCACTTAAGGAGGACAACAAAATTGAGAACATTGATCCCTACAACATATCCTCGAGAAAGGGGAATGACTCACAAATCACAAATAGAACCCTAGTGGTCTCACTCCTAGGTATTGTTGAAATACATTCCTTTACCCATATGGGTACAAATCTTGACTACCTAAGTAATGAAGTTGAATGGACTGTCACTAAGAGGAAGCCTAGAGATGGAAAAAAAAGGTTGATGTGGGTTAATATGGAGGGTGGTGAGACCTCTGATTAAGAACCTCTATTAGAAGGATACAAAAAAATAAATAGCACAGGGGAAACAAAAAATCCAGCTGAAATTAAACCACACAAAAGAAGAAGATAATATCTTGGAATGCGAGAGGGCTTACTAGCCTAAGGAAGCAGTATGATGTTAAATAAAAGATCATTGAACTTAATATTGACATGACACTTTTGCAGGAAGTGAAAATGATAGATCAAGTGTTCTCTAGGGTGGTTGAATACATCTAACTAAGTGCTAAATTCTTGTATAGTGGTGCAAATGGTGCTTTGGGCAACATAGAGACACTTTAGAATTTGGACAAGGTTGTGGGCAAGGTGATCCTCCTTAGTACCCATTTTGTGGTAATGGACTTTACTTCCCAAGCTACTAATTGAAATTTGTTTAACTTATATGTCCCCAATACCTACAATGGTAGGCTAGCAGTCTGGGATAAGGCAACAAAATTAGTAGATTCAATGAGGCATGATAACATTTTGTGTATGGGATACTTTGACACTCCTCTATACCCTTCAAAGAAAATGGACAGCCTAGAGGCCTTTTTTGAGAGTAAGCATGACTTGGAAGGCTTCTTGAGGAGGAATGATTTGATAGATATCGACCTTCAAGGATTTTCTTTTACATGGTAAAATAATAGAATTGGAAATAATCTATCTAGGTTAGGCTTGACGGAGTGCTCATCTTGGTTGGTTAGGACATTCTCCCACATACCTCCTTAAAGGTGGATTTGAGGACCATCTTAAATGACTCTATGCTACTTTTCTCATGGACACAAAATCAAACTAATAGATGTAGGTCCTTTAGGTATGAAGTCATGTGGTAGTCACTGCTAGAGTTCAAGAATTGTATTGCATGATGGTGGAATAATCCAATTGAAGGAATGCGTATGTTCCATATAGCTAGGAAACTTGAAAGAATTAGCAAAGAGGTTAGAGGATGGAGAAAATCTTTGTTTGGAAACATTTTCAAGAGAAAGAGGACTACTACGATGTTAGAATCTCTTCATATATGTCTGGTAGAAGGTAATTCATCCCCTAAACATCAATATGAGGAGAGGGATTACCAAGATAGGTGGAAGTTTCTTCTAAAATGGGAGGAAATCTTCTAGCAAAAGAGATCTAAGGTTTAATTGTTGGAGGAGGGTAATAGGAATACAACCTTCTTCCATAGATCAGCCTCAAGAAGACAATGATGAACACCATAAACTGTCTAGTAGGCAGTAATGGTCAAGAAATAATGAAGGTGCAGGGTATTGAGGATTGGGTCAATAAATATTTCTAGGAGATATACAACCCCCCATATAATCAGGTTAGAAGAAATAAGTAGGAAAATATTTTAAGGTCAATGAACTCGGTGGTGAGTGACAAAATGAATGAGGCCATGACTAGTAAGGTCAAGGAGGAGGAGGTGAGAAAGATAGTGTTTAGTTTGAACCACTACAAAGCTCCAGGACCTAATGCGTTTCCCCTGGCCTTTTCTTCAAGAACTCTAGGAGATCGCTAAGTATGAAATTATTCACATTGTGAATGACCTTCTGAGAATAGGAAAGTTTTTGAAGGAAAATGTTGGTCTAATTTTTGTAGGATAAAATTTTCCCCACTCAAGGTACAAAAAATCAAAATTAAGTCCATTGTTGGAGATTAGTGTTTCTAGTTTTTGGTCTTGCAAATTTGATAACTTTTGAAAACCTTTGTCAAACCTTAGGTCTTGTTCATTTTGAATTCATTTGGGAAAGAAACCTTTTAAAATGTGAATATTCCATGTCCAGTTCAAATATTTTGCACCCCTAAGTGACCTTTTTCCCTTTTGTTGCATATCATCTGATCCTTATAAGATCTACAACAATCACATCGTCTCTATCAAAAGATGCAAGTGTTTTACCCTATGCGACATAGGAACTATTGCAAAATTGAGTGGTAGTGTCATGAAATGGAGGTGCAGTGATCAGAAAGTGCATTACTTTAGAAGTGTTTAGTCACATTTTTCTGTTCAAAGCTGTCAGAGTCAAAAAAGGAAACATGAATAGTGAAGTGAAAAAGGTGTCAACAGAATCTACTTTTTCCAATGGGTCACTATGTCACTATTGGAAAAACTCTGTGCCTTGCCAATAGTGATATGGTGCAATAATAGAAAATACAAATGACGGTAGCTTTTAATTTTCTTGGTGACCATAATAACATCCAAGTAGCATGGTGGACATGTGATTTTATTATTCTATTAGAAGCACTAATTAGGATAGTCATGATTTGATAGGTATCTATCTTTTTGACACTAGATTTTAACAAGACATTGAAGGTTGCTATGTCGCAATCAGAAAATGAGCAATCTTCATTGTTAGCAACATAGTGCCTTGAAAGAAAATGATAATGCAGCAACAGTTCAAAAGGTGGGTCCTAGACATATCCTTTGTTAGATGTGAGTCACGCAACCTTTGGGATATGGTAGCATCCAGTTGGATACACATATGCATAAAAAATTCTAAGAACACCTGAGGTTGCTATGTTACGATCAAAAAATAAATGATCTTCACCATTACCGACATAGCGCCCAACCAAAAAGTAGGCATATAGTGGGACCTAAGTTACGTGGTAGTGTAACTAGGATTAAAATATTGATTTATGTGCCAATTGGACAAGATATCCTCACATCATTAGTAACCTAGGCCCACACCCTATTCAGAAATCAAATGAGGGATTTTGATCATTAGATCAAAGATCAGATCAATGATAGTTGCTACCTCACTATGAAAAGATGTGCACTATTTACTCTATGCGACATAGTGACTAGGGTACCCAGCACAATCTATGCATGTCATGTAGTTTCCTCACCCTCAAATCAAGATCAAATCTATGGCTGTCAGTTTATCACTATGGTGAGTTGCTCGAGTTTTATGTATAGCGACATATTGAGTAAAGAAAATGAAGAGGGGGCTTGCCATATTACTCTCAAGTGATGCATTAAACATCCATCATTTGATAAAAATAGAATCAATGATCATCGCATCCTCACTATGGCAACATGCTCACTCTTTATGTATAATGAGGTAGGGACTCAATGACATGCGTCCTTAGAAATTAGTGGGTCTAGTTTGAAGTACCAACAATGAAGGAAAAGTACACATGGAAAAATCTCATTGGATTAACTACCAACATGTCAAGTAGAACGTGAGTCATCTCTGCTTGCATTCCTGGATCATAGGATTTTTCAAAGATCGATGGTGTAAGTTTGAACATAGAAGGTGGTGTCATTCTATTAATTTATGAAGAATGAAAGCTTCACATGCAAGAAAAAATAGAGTATATTATAGGAGATTTCACCATTTCCAAATCATGCAAATAAAGATTTCAAGTTTCGTAAGTAGAAAAAATTGCTAAGAATATTGTGTTGAGCTTGATTAGAGCATGAAGAAATTTCCCATTGTTCAGGAGATGTTGCAGAATTATAGAGAAGAACAAGAAGAAAATCAGGTGAGTACTTATATACTATATCCTCTATAGCATATCAATTTCTACAAATTATAATCAAGATGCCTCTAAAGAAGGTGTTTTTTAGGCAAGAGAATTATTTGGATAGGAATATCCAGGATGACTTGCTCGAATTGCTCCCTGAATCCACCATTGAGACTGTACAAGTTAAACAGCTAACTTCATTAAACCCTAGGCTGAGAGTCAGATATGGATTATATGACAAGGGGAATTGGGTTCGAGATACTAACACTTCTTAGACCGGTCTGGATTTATTCAAAAAATGGTTTTTAGAGAGGAATTCGTTTCCCCCACATGCCAACATTTGGAACTTTGACTTAGCAAAATTAGTGGTTCCAAGTGTCTTTATGGATTATGGCCTCCTTGAGGATGTGATAAAAAACTATGACCAAGCAATTACAGTGGTGAGAAGAATTGATGGTGAGTTTCTGGTCACCATTAGCCTAGAGGAAATTAGGCAAGTATTTGGTTTAGGGCCTCTCACTGATTATCATGTGCCCATTGATTTGAAAGGATTAGAAAAGGAATACATGTCAAAGAAGGATACAGTTAGGAAAGGAGCGCTGAGGGCAAATATAAGCAAAATAGGAACTCTACCAGCGATAACAACATCCACTAGGGAACCTTTCAAAAGGGCATACTTCAATACTAAGGTTGTGGAGGCATACAGGACTCTATGCAGAGTCTTTGGAGAAGATGAAGAGGAGTTTATGCCCATGAGTTTTATGTACATGATTACTCAAATTTTCTCTTTTGGTGTGGACAAATTTTTTTATTTTTCTTCTTATTTAGCTGAAGAAATCCTTAATAGCTTGGCTCGAAATGCGAAAGGCAATATTGAAAAGTTTTTTGGCCACTATTCTTTAATAATGTCCATTTTTTTTCCAGAGTAACATATTTTGGAAAAGAGATGAAATTGAACAAGGAATGGGATGTGGAAGCACTGTTGGTCCAATTATGGAGTGCAGATATGACTTGGGAGGTAGAAAAGGCTAGTTTTGTTAGGTTTGATAAGTATTTTGCTTCCAAATTGAGGTGCCTATTATTAAGTGACAATCCCAGAATACCCAAGGCATTGGCAAGTCTTATTAGGCCCTTGGGCAATCCTATTGGTTTGAAGGTTTCACACAATTGGGGAGACATCATCCCATATTTAGTCTCAATTTTCATTAGGATTTATGGTTTCAGATGTACCCCCCATGTATTACCTTACCAAGTGCCTTTAAAGGTAGGTGTAGCTGAATTTTTGTGACAGCTAGGAGGATTGGAGGAAACCTATTTGTTGAAAAGGCAGAGAGGGTCAATATTCCCCACTTGCATAGTAGCCCATCAGTTTGTAATCACAAAAACAGGTTGGTTTTCTCTACACAAGAGTTTAGATCAGTATAAGATGATTGTTTCTCACCCTCATTTTTGTGACATTGAGAAATTTTATAATTTGTCTTTTAGACATAGAATTAAGCTTGGTAAAATTGATCATGAATTCTATTTTCCTAAAGATATAATAAGAAATGAATACTCCCTTCAACAATAGGAAACTAAGAAGGAAAAATGGAGAGTTTCCTCAAAAGTTTTGGATTTCATTCATTGTTTTGATGCAGATTATAGTCCTCTAAGTAATGCTATTACAACTATAGATAGAATAAATAAGCTCATGCTCACTTTTCCTAAAATGATGGAAACCATGAATGAGAAGAAGAAAATTCTTATTAATTCCTTCCTAGCTAAGGCTAGGGAGGTAATGAGAAAACTGGGGATTTACTCCCAATGTAGGGGTAGGTCAATTAACTGTCCAAAAGAGGCCAAGTTATATTATCATTCAGAATAAAAAGACCACTGTGGAGAAAGGAAAACAAATAATTCGGTCCACTAGTGTTTTTTGGGAAGAAAGGCCTCCCGAGCCCTCCCCTAAGAGGTAGAAAATAATAAGGGAGGAAGATCCTCATTTTGAAGGATACTCACCTTTACATACCCCTCTAAGGATTAAAAAGGAACAACTCATTAGAGAATGAATTGAACAATTTAGGTCTCAAGGAGGATTTTTTGTTACTCAGTCTAAAATAGATGAAGGAAACCCCCAACAACCTTCTTTGCCAAGTTTTGAGTTGATAATTGCAAATTATAGAGGAAGGGAATTAGACCCTATGTTAGAGCAAGCAAGTCAACAGTTTTTGTCAGATGATAATTTTGTTAAATCTAGGGCCTTTTTCCAGTTTGCATGGAGAACCAACAAGGGAAAGTTTGAAGAAAGATGCAATAAGCTAAGAATAGAGCATCTTGAGCTGGAGGAGGCAGCCTTGCAATATCAAATAAAATAAAAGATGAGGCAGTAATTCCAAAATATAACCCCCGAAGAGGGGAGATAGATGGTTAAAGCCTCAAATATTTTAATATTAACCAATTGGGACATAGCTGATGTCTTGATTTTTAATTCTATTTCAAATAAATTAGATGTGCAAGACCCAAGCAAGAAGGAATTCATAGGGGCTGCATTCAATGATGACCAAGCTGCTCTAGTTATATGGTCATTGAGAAAGGGATCTAGGGCTATTTCATCATAGGCACATGACTCAAAATTAATGGGAAATATCATTGTGAGAAGAGTAGCAAAGACATCCCATGTACAAGCAGCTCATATGGGTGTACGAACCTCTCAATTTGTTTTGGCCACTATATAGAAAGAAGAAAAAATAATGTTTGAAATGCAGAGTAAGTATGAGAGTGTTTTGGAAGCCTACAATAAAGAAGTTAAAAAGAGGATTGAACTTGAAAACAAAGTAAAGGGGAGGTCTACAAGGCTAAGAATAAAATATCCCCATCCTCCAGTGGAACCTTTTAAATTTACTCCTCTCATAGAACTACCAGATACCCCACAAAGGCAACAATATTACACTACTGAAGACTTTGAAGAAGAAAAAAGAAAGTTATGGGCATTACATGTAGAAATGAATGTACAATATGAAGATAAATTGAGAAAAGTTCTCACATATTTGAGGGATAAAATTGAATGGCCACTATTTTATGATCAGCTTACAAAGATAATAAATATATGGGATGAATTGAAAGTCCATAATGAGGCTTTAAAGCCTATTGTGAATTAATGGGTGAAAAGAAGGAAAGAAATGACATTTTTGTGTTACTCTATCATAGAATTTTCACATGATCAAATTGAAAAAACTTATGATATTGTTATTGATCTTCCAAAATTGATAATAAAACAATTCATCTACAGAGAAGAGTAGTGGGCTACTTGAGCAAGTACAAGAGCCAAAAATTTGATTTATTCCCTTGTGCTATAGATAGCAAGAATAAATTAAGAAATAAAGATGAATTGGCTAAGAAATTAGATGATTTGTTTTTTCTGAGAATGAATAAACTCATCAATGAAACAAGACATGCATGGTGGGCCATCACAATAGAAGAAATGGTGAAATCCTAGATATTCTTTGATTCTTTGAAACAAGAATTTGATGATATTGACAGTGAAGTTGAGTATGTTATCAAGAAGCAACAGGATATTCTGCATTTTGATTGGCCAAATGATACACTTTATGACAAGTGGACAATAGATATTGGTTCTAGTGAATAGTTAGAGGAAGTTGAAATTGATGATGAAGAAATACGTGAAGATGAATTACAAATCATCGATTCACTTCCATCAGCTCCTAGGAAAGAAGAAGACAAAGAAGGATAGTCATCTCATGCGAAAGATATGATGGATCAATTGGATAACATAGCAAAAATAGAACCAAGTGTAACTATTATCTTGGTAACACATGATGATATGAGTGAAAATGCTAGAGTGGAGATGAAGCTACATGAATCAGAGATCAACACATCACTGGCAAGTCTGATAGCTACATACATAGGAGAGTCAGAATAGCAACCAATCAAGAGATAAACAACATGAGAGGATGTAACAGAAGGGGGACCTACCAAACAAATATTTTGATGTATAAGTCTTTCTGTTATTCACAAATTTGTCTTTTTATGAAAAATGTATGTATATATATTTTGTAAAGGACACCTGTCAGTTCTCAAAGACTAAAGCTTGTTGCATCTCAAATTATATAAGTGAGATTCTCTACAAATTTCTTGAGAATACATTGATATCATGTCATACTTGTGTTTTTTTAGAGTCATTCTAAGTTGTACTAAAACTATATACAATTTTCAAGGAAAATCAATACAAAATAAAGCTGTCCCCATATCTGTTCTTGGTGAATTTTGTCTCCTTTGTTGTTACCTAGTTATTTTGATATTGTGTGAAGTAAAGCTCATCCAATTGAATGCAATTCATTTAGATTTTATGTCAATTCATTATTGCTATTAATTCAATGAATTAACTAAAGGATTTAATGAGTTTAATGGGTTTTTCGTGGTAATAGAAAGGATGTATGTAAGAGTGAATTCTAGAAAGAATTGTTGATAGTATTTGTTGTAATGCAACAAATCAGATCTAGAAATTGCAGTAGGGTCTAAATCCCAATGAGATAGGCCTTGATCCAATTTATTCAATCTGTAGATCCCTGTAGATCATGAACAAGCATCAAACCTACAATTAAAATCAATTTTATTTCACTATTTTCAAGAGTCTCAAAGATGATCAACACTTGTTTGCATAAAACATTTTAGCTTTAGTTAGTTGTTGTTGTTGGAAGTTCTTACAAAGCTAAGAAGAATTCTGACCTAATTTATTTGTACGGGGTGTATATTATCTCAAAGTGTGAGAAAATAAATAAACTACACATATGTCAAAGATGAAAGATGAGAATTAGACTGGAACTAAAGAAATTCTCATACTACAACGTTCATTCTGAGTCATCTCTTGGGTATGCCCACCTTGGTTCTATAGAGCCTAAAGAATAGAAAGCCAATTGTGATTTTGTTGAAGTTAGTTCCAAATGGTTTACACACATAATTATTGATAGGAAATAGCTAACCCTTAGATCATGTGAGTGTTATTATTTGGCATTAAGCCTTTGTTTTTTAGTAGTTTTCAAACACCGACAAATTGGTGACTCTACTGGGGATTATGTAATCTATTTGTGAGAAGTAATATGATGTTTTGGTCATGTTGTGTACATTGTTATCAAGTATTTTGACAAGCCTTGAGAATTTTTCAAAAAAGGAAAGCCACATATATGCACATTGACGTATACACCCTTTCCACGTGTCTTATCCTACAAAGCAAAGTTACAGTCTTATGATTTGTGTGATTGGTTTTGTTTGTGTTATTGTATACGATATATCATCTCTTGTCATTTCCTTAAAGCTAGGAGATATTTTTTTGTATTTTCCCTAGAATAGGGTGGTGACTCAGTCAAGGTTTTGAATACTAGTGCTGATTTTATAAATAGTGAGTGTGGCTAATAAAAGGAAAAACACAAGAGCTTACATAAGAGCTAATCATGATATACCAATGTATACTAACTTACCTTAGGGTGGTAGGAATAATTTGAACACAAAAAAGATAGACCCAAACCCCACATGGAAACCAAGAGGTAGTGTATCAGTTAATTCTCAATACCAGCCAGTGGTAGGGAGAGAGTCTTCCTCACTCAATTCTGAATGAAAAACTACAAGACTCTTAAGAGAAGTATTTAGTACCCCATTACTAGCTGAAAGAACATACCAAGACAAGGATATGTCACCAATAGGGAATAGATCCCCTAGACCAGATCTGATAGCTAAAATGAATAATAGGTTAGGACTCAAGAGTTCATTTGGAGATCCTTTTAATCCCAGGGCATCCCCATACATGGAACCTAATCTTATAGACTTGGATGACCCTATTGATTCAGAAGTGACTTCTACAGATCCTAAAGAATTGTAATCAGAGATAGGATTTTTGAAGAATTGGGTTGTTGAGGAAGAAGCAAAGCACATTCGTCTAGAGAAGGAAAAGGAATAAGGCACCTTAGATGCCATTTTGGAAAGAGATAATCTACTTAGAAGGATGGCTACTTTAAAAGAACAAAACAAGAAGTTAGAAGAAAGAACTTAAAATCCTCATGTTGATGTCTTCAGTGATGTAGATAGTCTAAGAACTAAGGTTAAGGAATTACTCAAGTCCAAGCTTACAAGCCCATTCAATTCGACCCTATAGAACCTTCATGTTGATGTCTTCAAAGATGCAGATAGTCTCAGAACTAAGGTTCAAGAATTACTCAAGTCCAAGCTTACAAGCCCATTCAAGGTGACCCTACAGAACCTATTATGAAATCTACTAATAAAGGAAAATGCAAAGCTATAGGAATCCAAATAAATGAACCCCAAGCTCTACCAAGAAAATCCATAAACCCTCCCATGTCTAAGTTGGACCTAGACTTGGAAAAGGCTAAGAAGGAGAAAGAAGATCTTGCAAAAGAAATTAAAAGGGTTGAAAATGAAGCCCAAGCCATAGAAACTAGGAGGAAAATCTAGTTCATAAAGTCTAATTCTACATTTTCTTCATGGCCAAATTTTTCTATCCTAGCTGCAACTCCTATACTAGCTTGTGATCCATTAATTTCAATTCAGGGAACACTTCAAGCTACCCCTACCTTATCATCCACTATTAAAATGCAAGTTCCTTTTGGCCAAACCCAACAATCTCATAGTGTTATTCATAACCAAGCCAATATGGAAAGCACCTTGAATGTTTTTGGTTTTCAGAAGAAACCTATCTACATGGATAAATATAGAAAAATGTCATTTGCAGGTATTCCTAGTGCCCCACACCCTATATCTTTTGATTTGAGAGATAAAGTTGTCAAGTTCTCTAGGAACAATGTTGTTACTAGTGAGGAGAATTTAAGAGTTTTAATAGACATGTTAAATGATTTTGAGGTTGAACATGAGGACATGGTGATGAAGTTGTTTGTTCATTCCTTGATTGAAGATGCATAGGATTGGTTCAGAAGACTACTTAATGACAACATTGGTTCATGGAGTGATTTGGAAGCTTGTTCAAAGAATAATATGGAGATGATACTAGTGCTGGATTTGTCTTGAATGACTTCAATAACATCAAGAAAAACCCTAATGAATCCACATTTGATTTCAATGTAGGATTCTAAAAGGGTATGTACAAATTATTCTAGGTTATGATGCTAAATGAGGATGTTTTTCTTACAACTTATTTTAATGCTTTTGATAGCAAGATGGCTTACTAGTTAAGGGATAAAGATCCCAAAACTTTGAGGGATGTTTATAAGATCACAATGAATATTGAAAAAAATAGGAAAGAATCTAGCAAGTTGGGAAGGGGAGATGATCCAGAGTTATTCAATCCCAAGACTAATAACGAAAGGGATGCTGATAAAACCCCTACTAGAAAGAAAATTGAAGAACCCACAATAGGCTAGGTATTGGACTTGTTAAAAAAGATGAACCCAACTACTTTCAATACATACAAGCCAAATGTTGGTGAGAAAACCCCAGTGAATAACAACAATATCAGTAGACAAGCCAGAATGTAGAACTATCCTTATACCACTCAAATGAAGGATGGTAAGCCAATCCCTAGCCAAAACTAGAATATAAAAGATAAGAGTACACCAGATCCTCTAAAGAGGAGTTCTGTTAATATGAATGATGATGTACCATGGTGTATCATTTGTCAATCACCTCGTTCTTTTGAGTATTGTGCTATGAAAAGGATGAAGAAGAAAAAAGCCATGATGATGTGAGTTATAATATGGTGAGAATGTCCAATGACTATGTGGATTTCGATTTGGAAGAAACAGAAAATGATCTTGAAGATAAGAAAATTACTTATCAGTTACATCATCAACAAGTGTTTTTAGGCAATGAAGGGTATGATGAAGATTAGGTATGTTCTACATCTTTTGAAGTTGGTCATGTGAACTTGAGAATGCCTTCCAAAGTGGAAATTGATAGGATCACTGCAGAAATGATCTCTCAAGTACATTGTAATTACAATTTGAGAAATTGAATAGTTAACAATGATGTTGGGATGCCTTCTAGGATATTTATTAAAAATATTGTAGATAAAATGAAGGATGAAGACAAGATGGCTAATGCAAAGACAACTAAGACCAAAGAAATCAAAACAAAGAAATGGGAACCCAAGAAGAAAGTTCAATTCCAAATAAATGAAATAGCAAACACAATTGTGCAAGAAAAAGGATCAAGATCTGATACTGCTAAACAAATAATAGAACATGTTATTCAAAAAGCTCTTACTTTAGGTATGATTTTAAAACCCATTATATCTGATCCTATTGACATGATATCCATGTTATCACAAATTACTGTAAAGTGCCCTTATCTGAATTGTTTACAATTAAAGAACATAAGAGAAAAGCCTTGTCATGGTTAGGAGAGATAGGAGATAATAAAAACAACATAGGAAAAAATGCTATTCAGAGAACCCCATTGGTAGTAGAAGATAGTGGTATTATTTCTAAGATTCCCCAAATGTTCTTGGATGATTCATAGTTTGATTATAAAAGGAAAAACCTTAAAGAATTGCATGATAGATTCACGAGCTTCTAACACCATTATTCCATTCAAAGTAATGGAAGCCTTAGGGTTGAAAGTAGACAATAAGAAAGGCAGATGTAGGGGCATGGATGCTAGAGAAGTTCCAGTCATAGGTACTATAAATGCTTTAACATTTAAGTTAGTTGCATACCCTGAGGTAGAGTTGACCATGGTAAGTTTGATCCTATTTGGTTAGGTCCCTATTTAATTGAAAATACATGAGAAGACTTTTATATGCTCAAGGATTTGTTAGACAATATTCTCGAATTGCCAATTCATGGATAGTTCTTGAAGAGATACTTTTCCTAAAGTATTTGGCTTTCCATGAATAGTAGCTCTAGGGTTTCTTGTTCCCTTGTACTTTTGTATATTTTGTAAATACCTATAAATGTCTCTATATAATGTTGTTCCCTATTTTTGTTTCTTTATTCATGTGCCCTCTGAAGAAGTTGTCATTTTTAAAGTCAAGTATATGGTTTGCTCACCCATAGATTCTAAATTCTTGTATATACTTGGGTAGTCTATCATCCCCAGACAGAGCCACCATTGGTCTGATTTTTGCAAAAAAAAAAATTCCCCGATCAAGATAGAAAAAATTAGAATTGAGTCCATTGTTGGAGACTAGGGTTTCTGTTTTTTTGTCTTGCAAATCTGATAACCTTTGAAAGCCTTTTTCAAACCCTAGGTCTCGTTCTTTTTGAATTCATTCGGGCACAAAACCTTTTAAAATGCGGATATTCCATGTCTGGTTCAAATATTTCATGCCCTTAAGTTACCTTTTTCCTTTTTGTTGCATACTGTTCGATCCTTATAAGTTCTACGATAGTCACATTATCACTATCAAAAGATGCAAGTGTTTTACCCTATGCGACATAGCGACTATCGTAAAATTGAGTGGTGGTGTCATGAAGTGGAGGTGTGGTGATTAGACATTTCTATGTTGTTGATGTTGACTGACCTCCCGGTACTTTCCAACATTTTTTCTTTAGTCAATTTTCCACAATATAGGTGAGAGGACCCAGTGGTGGTGAGGGCTAACTTCGTCAACATGTAGCTGCTACATGAGATGTCGTAAGACCTTCGTTTTTAAGAAAAAATGTAAAATGGACATTGAACTACCTAGAACTAAGGTTTGAAGGTGTGACTCATCACACAACTCGTTAAAATAGTGCACCTAGTGAAATGTGTAATCTAAAAATCTCTACTAATTGAATTTAAAATTATCATTTGTTGTTAATAAAATATTGTATAACTATATGAAATGTAACATATATGCAACTTAAATGGACCAAATAGTTATTATTGATCATAAATTTTTGTTATATATAACACAAAAGGACAAATACTTCAACATAAAAAGACTATTTGTTGTTATAAAAATAACACATTATTATATAAAATATAAACTATATCTAACACATAGAGACCATTAGTTGAACACTAAATTTTTTTTGACAATTTCACACATTTCATCAAAAAATACAAAGGCATTTATTGGTATTCACTTTTTATATTTGGGATGATACATATTATTGATATGGTTTACTTTATGCATATACATTGCTACCCCAATAGTGGTACACATAAGAATAGTATGTGTACACTAAAATATTAATGTTTATTTAAGTGTCGAACCAAAGGCAAACTATTTCGTAAGTCCCACGCGAGATTTGAAACAATTCGTACATCCCGATCAAAATCGCAATTCGTATATTTCGTAAGTCCCATGCGAGATAGAAAATTGATAGAAAATTACTTACAACTGAAAAGGAAGATAAATGAAGAGCTGGAAATTTTTGTCATGCCGTGGACGTCCCGCCTAAAAAAGTCTCATATCTTATCGTTGATCTTTTCAGTGTTCAAAAGTCTGGAGAGTTGTGGAAAATTGACAGAATAAAAATTAACAGAGAAAAGTCTAACCGGTATTGTGGGCAAAATTTGAGGCAAACTTAGTCAGATTACAGATTATGTAGAAAAGTATTTTGGGGACCAGTATTTCGTAAGTTACACGCATGATTTGAAACCATTCGTACATACTGATCAAAATCTCAACCGGGCACTTTGTTGAAAATTGACAGAAAACATTTTGAATGACATCTGAATAATGTTTAAATTTAATGTATTGGAAGATAGGAATCTATTGGAAGATTGGAATTTAATGCCTTGAACATCCCACCACAGAAGTCTGATATTTTGGGGAAAATTGTCAAGGAAAGGCCGATCTTATCGTTGATCTTATCAATGTTCAGAAGTCTGGTCGATCTTATCGTTGATCTTATCGTTGATTTTGGGGAAAATTGACTGAAGAAAAACCACACGCCAGTCAACATCAACAACACAGAAATGTCCGGCTGGTTTTGGGTGGAAAATTAGCAGAAGAAAATTAGCCTTAGGACAAAATTTGAGGCAAACTTTGTCAGATATTTAATAATGAATCCACCAGAAAGGTCGATCTTGTCACAGATTTTCTGTAGAAAATGACTATTGATTATCTGCTAGAGTCCAAAAATGTTGTTGATCGAATGACAATAGACGTGGCTATCTTTGAAAATTATTAAATCTTCACTTATTTACTACCTTTATTAAATATTGGTCTTTGTCTTTGACTCGTTGACCAGCACGACAATGGCTAAATGTTAAGGCCAGTTTGGTTCATGGAAGATGGCTGGGAATTTTTTTTTTATAATGCTTGTTTTCAACTCTTGATGTTTTCATCAAATCGTATTTCAGGTACAATTTTACAAACAATTGCATTTCTGCAATCAATAGCAAATGATATTCAAAATGGTATGTTAATGTGTGTTTTATGACCCACATAATAGTAGAACAAAATACAAAATACAGAAATAGATTTTTTTTTGTGATTTTATAATTCTAACTAAAATGTAAATAATCAATCAAAATGAAGATTCTTTTTTTAAATTTTTTAAAATTAATATAAAAATATATTTTTCTACAAAATTCAAAATTAATATAAAAAAGACAATTGAAAAATAATTTCATGTATATAGTCCCCTATGCAAACAAATGCCAAATGTCATAATGAAAAAATTACAAAGAATTTTTGAATCCAAAAATAATATATTCCCCGTTAAAATGAAAAGAACCAATCAAAATAAAGTAATTTTTTCTACAAAATTCAAAATAAAAATAAAGAGGTTGCAGAACATTATAAACCATGAAAAAGATTTTACAAAACACAGTTCACAATAGGTAGGCCTTCAACATAATGTTGTACTTCTTAGAAAATGAAAATCGATAGAAAAAAAATTTGTTTCATCTCTGGTTAAGGGAAATTAAAGAGAAATCTATGAGATATTTATGGTTGCTGGAAGAAAGATTGATTTTATCAAAAAGTTAGTAGAAAATTGACCGAAGAAAAGGCAAAGGGTGGAATGCACAAGAAGTTCATTGATCATAGACAAGTCTGGAAAATAGATTGGAGAAGAACTTTGTTGCATTCATTAATTACTTGATAGACGTCCTTCCTTATCCAACGATGGGGAAGGCAGATAACTATATACAAAAATATATTAAAAAAAAGAAATATATAGTAGATATAAAATCAATCATAATAGCATTAAAAAAAAACTTCAAACATACAAACATACCATGCACAGATGCACAGATTAAGGCAAAAAATTATGGAGTTGAATATATTTGAAGGAAAAAAAAAAAAAAAAAGCTTACCAGTGGATAGTAAGCAAACATTTTGAATGACATTGCAATAATATATAAATTGGATGAAAGGTAAGAGGCATAGAGTGCAAGGCAATGTATATGCGTATGAGTTAAAGTTCGGTCACTGCCGTGAACATCCCGCCTACAAATGACGTGGCCAACTTTGAAAAGAAAACTATTGAATCGCCACCTTTATTGTCCATCATCCTTTGACTTGTTGACCAGCACACTCTTAAGAAGAGCATGCGGAGAGAAAAAGTGCATGATTTCCCTGTCATATTTGTAAATGGCCATCTCAGCTTTGTGCAATCCCATCATATTTCTAAAGGAGAAACTAAAATGTCTTTAGCAAATACTTAAAATATATGTTAAAGTATAAATTTTAAAACTTTTTTCCAACAATTTAAATTAGTTTTTAATCATCGATTAAACTAATAGGAAAATGTCTCTAGCACCATTAATATTTAATGTATTTATATTTAAGAGGTATACTACTAATAGAACAAACATAATATCATGAATGATATTTAGTAGGGCATCTATGAAAAACAAAAAAAAAAAAACTTATCTTGCCTTGTTTCTCTAGAACCTTGTTAGATGAAAAATCAAAGGTTGAGAAATACGTTCACTTTAGTAAATGAAAACATTTGTGCTAACATAACATTTATACATGTGCTATATAAGGCATTTAGGCTTATGGCCTTGATATGGAAACATGATTGTCATTTTCCAACATAAGTAAATGACAAGGGAGGAAAAACATATAACTGAAAGTAGGACAATACTATGTTTTGATCAAGGGTTAAACTAATGGAAAAATATCTCCAACACCATTAATATAATGTATTTATATTTAAGAGGTGGAAGGAAGCTTTTTTGGTAACATATCTGGAAAGTATTCTACTAATAGAAAGGACATAATATGATGAATGATATTTAGCAGGGCATCTATAAAAAAAGAAAAAAGGAAAAATAAAGAGCAAACCAAATACTCAACAAATTAATCAATTATAATCATTCTTTAATTGATCATCTTATTAAAAGAGATGGAATGTTGAAACATACAAACCCATCATGCAAAGTGATTAAGAAGAAACTCAATTCATACGCTTGAAAATATATTTGAGAATTCAATTTTAAAATAACTTGTAAAAGGAATGTTGGTGAAGAGTTTGAATCTAGCATTCAAGAACATTTGGTGTAATGACAAAGTCTATATTATAAGCAATTAAATTATACCAAATTCAATTTTTTTTCTAGTAAAATAATAAATAAATACATTTTAAATTCTATTGTTTATATTTGATACATAATACAAAAATAAATAAATGCATTTTAAATTATATTGTTTATATTTGTTGTATAAGTAGCTTGGAGTCCAATCATAATAAAAGATAAAATACATCCTAACAACTTAGAAACACCATCAGTAAATAAAACAAAAAACCAATGTTAACAAGCCTCGTTTCTATAGAACCTTGTCAGAAAAATAAAAATCAAAAGCTATGAGATTCGGTCACTTCAGTAAATGTAAGTTACATTTGTGTTGATATAACAGTTAAACATGTGTAATATAGGGCATTTAGGCTCTACCTATCTTGATCTAGAAACATTATTGTCACTTTCCAACATAAGTAAATAGTGAGGGAGGAAAAACATATAGCTAAACTATCCACTTTTCAAGTATTGCAAAAGTTGTCCCAACAAATGTAAAACGATCTTGATGTTGCCTAGGAAGAACATGCAATATTGTCCATTCAGAATTTGCACATTGTTTTAAGTGAATAATTACAAAATTCTAAATTATAAGTATACTCTAACCATGTTGTTCTCTACACCTCTGAACCAACTTGCTAATGTAGGGGCTTTGCCTCAAAACCATATTGTATGCTAAATTAAAACCATACTCTACTATGTTGAACCAACTTGCTAATGTAGGGGCTTTTCCTAAAAAAAAATTCATGAGCTCATAATACTCACACCAAGTGAAGTATTGATGGTGATGGCAAAGGGAAAAGACAAAAAATTTGGTATGGAGAATATGGTGTACCATTTTTGGTAGTTGGTAGACCGTATAGAAATGAAAATTATTTACCATGATTTACAAATTTGATCATATGATACAAAAAGTCCAAATAAACCATGAGTGGTGTCAGATAACATATTGTTGATGGTGTGTGCATCACAAACAAAAGGTATAGTTAATGTCATTGTGTAGTACCAATCCTAGACTTGTTAAGTAGTAAGCAATAAGTTGTATATTCTTTTAAAAAATTAGTTTTGTACTTTTAAGGACTAAAAAAGAGAAATTAAAATGTACTGTTGCAAACATTTAAAATATATTTTAAGTATAATTTTTAAAAAAATTGTTCAACAATTTAAATTATTTTTTAATCATGGGTTAAACTAATATCTAAAAATGTCTCTAACACCATTAATATAATGTATTTATATTTAAGAGGTGGAAGGAATACTTTTTGGTAACATATCTAGAAAGTATTCTACTAATAGAAAGGACATAATATCATGAATGATATTTAGTAGGGCATCTATAAGAGAAAAAAGGAAAAAAACAAAAACAAAAAAACAAAATGCTCAACAAATCAATCAATTATAATAATGTTTTAATTGATCATCTTGTTAAAAGAGATGAAAAGTTGAAACATATAAACCTCAAGCAAAGTGACTAAGAAGAAATTCAAATCATACCATTATATTGGAGAACTCAATTTGAAAATAACTTGTAAAAATCCAATAATTGGAAAAGAAGGAAATACCAGTCTCACCAAGCATTTCCATGTTAAACATGTGCTATATAGGGAATTTTAGTCTCTACTTGCCTTGATCTAGAAACATGATTGTCATTTTCCAACATAAGAAAACAGTGAGGGGGAAAAACCATATAACTAGAATTGTCCTATTTTCAAAAATCAGAGTAGCTCTCCCAAAAAATATAAAATGATCTTGATGTTGTCCAGGAGAAACATGCAATATTTTCCAGACAGAATTCACACATTGTTTTAAGTGGATAATTACAAATTTCTAAATTAAACACATACTCTAACCATGTTGTTCTTTGCATTTTTGAAACAACCTACTAATGTAGGTCTTTGCTAATGTGACAAAGTATGGAAGGTGACACCATATAGTGGAAGTGGGCCTCATTGGTGGAAGTAAGCTCATTATATGACTTGTTTATCATACATGAAATGGAGTATGATTTTAGCCACATAGATTGAGAATATTCATGAGATCATGATACTCATGTTAAGTGAAGTATCAATGGTGATGACAAGTGGCAAAGAAAAAAACCTTGGTACAAAGAGTACGGTGTACGATGCTTGGTAGTTGGATGAATTAAGGTCAATTAGCAAATTGTTCTAAAATGTAAATAATTTACCGTGATTTAAAAATTTGATCTTCTACTACAAAATTCCAAATAAATAATGAGTAATGTGAGACAACATATTGCAGATGATGTGTTTATCATAGACAAATGGTATAGTTAAAATCATTGTGTAGTACCCATCCTAAACTTGTTTAGTAAGTAGTAAGCAATAAGTTGTATATTCTTTTTTTTTTTTTAAATCAATTTTGTTCTTGTAAGGACTAATAAGGAAAAATTAAAATATATTTTTGCAAACATTTAAAATATATATTAAGTATAAAATTTTAAAATTTTATCCAACAATTTAAATATTTTTTTTAATAATGGGTTTAACTAATATAAAAATGTCTCTAGCAACATTAATAGAATGTATTTATATTTAAGATTTGGAAAGAAGTTTTTTTGGTAACATATCTAGAAAGTATTCTACTAATATAACAACCATAATATCATGAATGATATTTAGTAGGGCATATATAACAAAAAAAAAGGAAAAATAAACATTGTCTTGTCATGTTTCTATGGAACATTGTCAAAAAAAAAATCAAAGGCTAGGAGATTCAATCACTTCAGTATATGTAAACATTTTTATTGACATAATAGTTAAACATGTGCTATATAGGGAATTTAAGCTTTTCCTGCCTTGATCTAGAAACATGATTCTCATTATCAAACATAAGTAAATTGTGAGGGAGTAAAAACATATAACTACAAGTAGGGCATTTCTATTTTGTATTCATGGGTTAAAATAATAGAAAAATGTCTTTAGCACCATTAATATAATGTATTTATATATTTAATATCATGAATGATATTTAATAGGGAAAAAAAAAAAGGAAAAATAAATGGAAAACAAAATAGTCAACAAATCACAATTATATAATAATGTTTTTACTGATCATAAAATGTTATAATGAAAGAGATCAAAAGTTGAAATATACAAACCCATCATGCAAAGTGATTAAGAAGAAACTCAATTGGCACCCTTGAAAAAATATTTGAGAACTCAATTTGAAAATAACTTGTAAAAGTAAAATTGTTGAAGAGTGTTTGAATCTAGCATTCAAGAATATTTGGTGTAATGACAAACTCTATTTATAAGCAATTATATTGTATTGAATTCAAATCTTCTCCAATATAAAAATAAATAAATAAATTTTAAATTCTATTATTTATATTTGATACATAATACAAAATAAATTAATGTATTTTAAATTCTATTGTTTATTTTTGTTACATATGTAGCTTGGAGTCTAATCCTAATAAACAATAAAATACTTCTTAATGACTTGGAAACACTGTCAATAAATAAAAGGAAATACCAATCTCACCAAGTGTTTCCATTTTGGGAAGTTCTATTTGTTCAAATTCAAATCTGCATTCGCTCATATGTTGGTTCTTTAGAAAATGTTTCATCACTAAAAACAATGGTTTTTGTTTGCTTTGCAAAATATGACCAACATTTATCAATATGTTTACATGCTGGACCACCAATTCCTCTTTATTCTAAGACCAATTTTCAAATTTTTTTAAAAGAAGTGTTTTACTTTTCTCTTGAGTATAATTTCTTGTGTGGTATGAGGTTTTTATCTGTGAGATTCCCTATTTAGAAATTATGGCCACTATTTCCACTTATCATTGTTATGGGATTTTGAAAAATAAATGAGCATTCTCTTCTTCATTTTTGTTGTAGCTTTTTGCATTATTTTCTATAGAAATTCTGAAGGATTTTTCCATTTCTATTTCAATAGCCTCCAATTTGGAAAAAACTATGTTGAATCTCTATAGGTGTGAAACACCATTGATGGTATTCATTATTTCTCATTTTTCCCATAGATCTACGCTTGTGGGTCCCTTTAATATTCTTCAGGGGTTTGAAATAGTGTTTCTTGTTGATGATCTTTCTTTAATATTTAACATTTTATGGTTACATTTGAATCTATAATGAGTGAAGAATAAAACTAATGCTTGTGGGTTTTGATCATCAACTCCTTGTAAAATAAATTTGTGTAGGTATGACTTTCACGTATGTCATGAATTGATCTAGAAATTATATGGATTTTCTCACTCTAATAAAAATTTTCATTCCAATTTTTTTTGGTCATCATCTTATGTATAAAATTAGAAATTTCTAATGAATATTGAATGGCCTTGTCATAGAGCATTTCTTGTTTTAATAAGATTAAAAAATAGACTAAATTGTGTATATATTTAAACTATGATAGTTAAAATTATTATTTTCATTGTTCCTATTGAAAAATTAAACCAAATCAAGGTTAATTTAGCAACATACTAAACTGTAAAATGTAAAATGTAAAAAAAATCAAGTTATATCAAATTTAATCTAAATATATACTAAAATGCAGACATCATATTTTATTTTATTTAGAAGTCTACTAAAACTTTATGTTTTTTTTGAAAAAAGAGGGGTAAAAACTTTATTGAATAAGAGATCAAAGCAGTACAAAACAGAACAAGGCCTAAACCCCAGGAAACACTAGAAACCACATAAAAACCATAGAGGCAAAATCAACTCTCCTTGATTCCACTTGCATCCTCTGACAACATTCTCTCCAAGTCTTGACATAACTCACCTGGCAACTGCTCCCACTCATCAATCCGCCAACCATCTACATTTCTAGATGTCCACTTTGCCAAACTATCAGCTACCCTATTCCACTCCCTTGGAATATGGGTATAAGACACTGAATCCATCATAGAACTAACCTATAAAATCTGTTGCACTATCAAAGACAACTCCCAACTAACATCCGAACACTTCCTCTCAAGTAGAAGATTCACAAGAACCTGAGAGTCAGATTCACAAATCACCTTGCGCCAGCCCAAAGCATATGCCCTCTACAAAGCATAAAGAATAGCCAAACCTTCCATTCTATTAATAGTTTGCATCCCTTTATTGACTGAGAATATAAAACAAACCCTTCCAGAAGAGTCCCTGCCAATCCCACCTATACCAGCAGGCCCTAGGTTTCCCCTAAATGAACCATCAGTATTAACTTTCAGAATGCCATCCAGAGGGGACATCCACTTCCCTATCCTTTGGACTTTATGTTTCACCCTTCTGCCTCTCCTAACACAAGCAGAGTCTGGAGAAATTCCTTGAATTCCAAACCTGTCAACCATTATAGCATCGTCCCTCTCGAGAGGCATCACCACCTCACTTTTAGCTAAGACTGTGTCCTGAATCATTCCCAGAATTCTAATCCATACTTGCTGAGTCCCCAAAGCTTCTCGCCAAAATATTCTCCGATTTCGTTCTAGCCAGACCTGCCATAGCAAAAAGGTAGGACCAGTATACCAAACATCTTGCAAAAAGGAAGCCAGGGATGGGGGCCTCCCCAGTCTCAACCAAAAATCTATCAGAGAGGAGGCGTGAATGCACGAGCGTTTCCAAACCTCCCACTAGAAATGCCATAACTGTAGAGTGAAAGAGAAATGGAAGAATAAATGCATAGAGTCTTCTTCCCCACTACTACACATGATACATCTCGACGGGCTAGAAAAACCCCTCTTTCGAATATTGTCCCATGTCAGGCACATGTTCCAAGCCAAGGTCCAAATAAAGTAGTTACATTTTGGCCAAGAAAACTGACTCCAAACTTTCTTTCACCAATGAACCTCCCCTCCCACCAGCTGTCGGGAGAGCAACTCCTGATAACCAGAGGAAACAGTATAAACGCCCTTGGGATTAGGGGACTAGGCCAACACATCCACACCCCTAAGGGCATTACAGTCACACCCCGAAAGAGGATACTAAACAACCAAGGGAGGATACCCATCCCAAGCATCATGCCAGAACTGAGCCTCTAAACCACTTTTGCAGATCCAGTGTAAGCTACCCTTAATGAGCGGTGTTCCTTTCTTGAGAGTACTCCAAATCACAGAGCCTTTCCCACACAAGCCATACCAAGGAATATCATTATGGGGGATCCCTGTAAGGTACTTCAGAGACAAAATCCTAGCCCATACCTGTTCGTTTTCCACACACCACCGTTAATACAATTTAGCAGCCAGAGCAGTACTAGTCAGCACTGATTGCTATAAGCCAAGACCACCAAACCATTTTGGACTACAGACAACCTCCCATTTGACAAGACTCCACTTGGTTGAAGATAGATTACCAGCCCATAAAAATTGTCTTGCTAAGGAATCCAATTCCCTAACAGAGCTCAACGGCACCACCTGAACCATACTCTTATAGAGAGGAAGAGCTTGAACCACAGATTGAATCAGTTGGACCCGTCCCGCAAAGGATAGCCAGTGGTGAGTCCAATGAGTAACTTTGGCTCGGAACTTATCAAGAATAACCTGCCATGATTCCTTAGAATGCCTACCACCAGAGATAGGAATGTCGAGGTAGAACATCGAAAGACTTCCAATTTGGAATCTGAGAATATGAGTGATTCTCCTCTGAATAGAAGGTGGAGTATTAAAGAAATAAATGGAAGATTTGTCCTCATTAATCATCTTACCTAAAGCAGCAAGATAAACATCCAACACTCCGTGTATATTAGAAGCCTCCCGAATGGTAGCCATACCCATCAAGGTTGTATCATCCACAAACTGTAGGTGAGATTGTACAAGGAGACCTCCTCCCCATTGCCATCCCTGAATAAAGCCCCCTTCCACATTATTTTTTATCAACCGGCCCAAACCTTCTGCCAAAAGAAGAAACAAATAAGGAGATAGGGGATCGCCCTGGTGTAATCCCTGAGAAGCACCAAAGAGATTAGAGTGTTCCCCATTAATCAAGATTGAGAAAGAAGTCAAATTCACACAACTCAAAACCCACTGAATCCATTCCTCCTCAAAACTAAAGGCACCCAGAATCCTTTGGAGAAATGACCAACGGACTCTGTCATATGCCTTAGCCACGTCCAACTTAATGAACATAGTCTTGTCTTTAGAATTGGCCATAGAATGAATAGTCTCAGTCGCCATAACCACCCCATCCAGGATCTGGCGCCCCATCACAAAGCCACTCTGTTCTTCAAAAATTAACTTGGGAAGCCACTTTTTTAACCTGTTAGCTATTAGCTTAGATATAATTTTATAAATAACATTGCATAGAGAGATAGGGCGAAATTGACTAATCCGATCAGCCCCTTCCTCCTTGGGGATGAGAGCAAGGAAAGTAGAATTCAGAGCCCGGAGCATTGGCTTGTTTCTCTGGGATTCTTGAACAACTGCTAGTAAATCTATCTTGATAATATCCCAAAATTCCTGGAAGAACTCAATTGAAAAGCTGTCTGGACCTGGAGCTTTTCCTTTATTCATTTGGAAAATAGTCCCCTCTAATTCCTCCAAAGAGATGGCGCTCATAAGATGCTCTTTCATTTCCAAAGAGACTAAAGAAGGAATACAAGAAAGGACTTGGGCCTCTTCAACTGAGTCCCCTTCTGAAACCTCCCTAAATAAAGACTCAAAATACTGTACAGCTTCACTGAAAATATCCTGAGAAGAAGAGAGCGTCTCTCCCCTAGCATTTACCAAGGTTGATATGGAGTTACCATGTTGTTTGGCCTTAACTGAATTGAAGAAGAAAGCAGTATTCTTATCACCTTCTTGAAGCCATATTATACAAGCTTTTTGTTTCTAGTAGATTTCCTCTCTCAATTTCCCACTCCTCCAAAGTTTTTAGAGCCCTAGCTTCCTCCTGCAACAAATAATCTGACACCCCCTCTTCCCTTAACAACCTGGTAATATCATTCAACTCAACCTAGGCCGCATATTTCTCTTGGAAAATATTACCAAAGCAATACCTGTTCCATCTTTTAAGCTGAAATTTAACATATTGTAGGAGTTTATCAAAGATATACATTGCAGTACCAAAGACAGGTCTACCATCCTTCCACCACTCAGCAACATAGCCATATAGGTCAGGGTCCCTTAACCACATAAGATGGAATTTAAAAGGTGGCTTCTGAGGCAACCGGTTGGAGGAAATAACTAACTTAATGGGCCAGTGATCCGACCCTCTCCAATCTAAAATCTCAGACCTGGATGACCATAATCCACCCACCCAAAAATAGGACACCATGAAGCGATCTAGTCTTTCTGCAATGCAATTATCTCTTATTCTTCTATTATTCCAGGTGAACTGGCCATTACTAGGCTTGATATCGATGAGATTGAGTGCCAAAATGTTATCCCGAAGAAGCATAGAGGAGGGCTCAAGTCTTGCAATACCCCCCCATTTTTCAGAGAGATCTAGAATAGCATTAAAATCTCTAGCAATAATCCATGGCAGATAAGGAAATAACCCATGAACTAAATGAATATTATTCCATGTAAGGATCTTACCTTGGAGCTCAGCAGGGGCATAGACATTGGAGAGAAGAACAGACTCTCCAGAATCGTAGCATAGAGAGACCAAGGAAATAGAAGATTTAAAGGATATCCACCACATAGGCTAGATCTTACGTGGGTTCCAGAGGCAAGCTACCCCCCCTGAAGATCCCTGCGCTCCAATGCACTGACATTGACCATTCTTTCACAATTTAGGAGCTATACTCATCATACTCTCAAAAGAAACTTTGGTCTCCTGAAGAAAAAGAACATCAGGAGAATGAATTCTAACCAATTCTCGAACAACTTTTTGTCTAGGGCCGCTGTTCAAGCCCCTTGCATTCCATGAAATAATGATCATTTCTGGGAAGCCGAGAAATGAGAATCCAAGGTCTTGATAGCTCCTAACTCCACCAAATTCTCACCAATCATCTTAATCTTCTCCATGTCCTTCTTACACCCACTTTTACCACTTTTCTCATAAACCCCCTTCTTGCCATCCTTCTGAAGAATACCCAAGTGAGGAGAAGACTTGCCACGCTTATCCATATTCAAAACTACACTCCTTGCAGG
This sequence comes from Cupressus sempervirens, assembly GCA_028749045.1. NCBI lineage: Eukaryota > Viridiplantae > Streptophyta > Pinopsida > Cupressales > Cupressaceae > Cupressus > Cupressus sempervirens. Next base: position 279,005,040 of record CM053793.1, on the reverse strand, counting down.
AAGGGCCACGCCCCCTGCTTCTTGATCCCAACCAGCATTTAACCCCAGAGACACCTGAGCCCCTGCCTACCCATTAGTGACCATAGGCATAGAAAATTCAACCTGTGGAGTAGGAGGAGGGTCGAAAGAGACAAACTCCTGATCAGGCTCCACAACCAATTGAGCCAAACTACTAGATCCCAGAATAACTTCTTGTTGCCCCAGCTCATCTAGAACTTCAAATTGATTAAAGGTATCCTCCTTTTGTCTCTCCATCAAAGCCCTCTTTTGACCTCTATTACGGTTGTGAGCCTTGACCTGTACAAAGCCCTCAGCATCCTTTTCCTCTCCTGAATTTGGCTTCTTCCCTTTATCAGCCCCAAGATTGTGACGAGGAGGGGTGGAGGCTACTGATCAACCGGCTTGGCCTTCGGGCACCTACGCAGCAGGTGGCCATATTCATGACAAAGTCGGCACCGAAAGGGAAGGGTCTCATAATCGAGTTGCTGCACCCAAGAATCTGAGCCCACACACAATTCAACTTCATCTGGAAATGGTCTACTCAAATCAAGCTCCACACAGATTCAAGCAAAATTCATAACCTTTTTCCCAAGGGTTTGGGTTGAGGACCCAACTGATTTCCCCAACATCGAAGCGAGCATATGGAAAACATCCTCCCAACAACACTCTATTGGAAATTTGGGTAGCCGAACCCACACTGGGACCCGATTCGGGAGCTCCTTAGAGGGGTTAAAGCCTGCATGCCATGGCTTAACAAATAGTCCAACCTGGTTGTTAAAATAGGGCCCGCCCTCAAATACCCTACTACGATCTACCATGCAGGTGAATGTAACCATGAAAAAGTTCTTTGCAAGCAACGTGACATCCATTTCACCCTCTGGCTCCTAGACTCTCTGAGCCCAATTTTCTAGAAATTGAATGGGTACTCTTAAACCCAAAAATTTACAGTACAATGAATGCTTTGAATAGTATTCCACATCCTCATCAATCATCTCGTAAGGGATAACCAATTTAGGTCTTTCTTTGCATCGCTCCAAGCACCCGTTAATCTTTGTGATCCAGGAACTGCTAGACAGATTTGATGCTATAACTCCTGAACTCTAAGAAAAAAGGGCATTATCAAACACCCTCACCCCTTGATTTGGCAGATGCATGTCCTTCGCATCATGCAAAACAATGTCAGGTGAGACCCCTGACGGCTCACCCCTCATCATTCTACCCCCGACCTAGAGAAAACACAGTAGGGGACCACGAACCAGGTGTCGCGTGCCCCACCATCCTCACAGCCCGTAGACCAACCCAAGAACAGAGAATAGCCTGCAAAAAATGGCAAAAAGACTAGGCACCCACCCTCATGGCAACTGGAATACCTTCCTCTGCAGACACATGCACAGAAGGCACAGAATGTAGCTAGGGCACGACAGCCCTAGCTCGTCAACCCTCGCACAGAAACCCATCACCCGCAGCCCAACTCCACTAAAACTTTATGTTAATTGAATAGAAAGTTAAAAATTTGTACAAAAAAATATGATGATTCAATAATCAATTTCATCTTACATATATAATAATTTAATAATTTAATTGTAAATAATATTTTAGATATTTTAATTAAAAATTCATTTCTTAAAAATTGTGAATTTTTATTTCTAATCTATAATAGAAATTTAAATATTTAAAAGTGAAAAATTATAGACTTTTAGTTTTATTTAATATTATATATACATAGATCAAAAAAGGAGAGATACAACAGTATCAACCGAGAGTACAAAAAGGAGGCCTAGCCTCACCACAATCTTAGAGCATAATGCAGAGAGTCATAGTTCAAAGAAAAGATGAAACTAATGTAAAACATCATAATTGGTGTCAACCCAAGTAGTCCATCCGAGAGGGCCCTCCATCCAAACAATGTTCTTTCACTCCTAGACTTGTGTAAGCATGAAGATCTCATCCTTTCTGGAGTTGATATTCTTTTTGATTTCTTGATTTAGCCTGTTGCAAGTTCATTCAAACATCTTGAGGTCATTAAATTTTCTCCTCCACTTGTAGCCATGCGTCAACTCATAGATGAAGAAGGTGGCATGCCTGTCTTTCAAGAATCTTCTCAACTTTTCATTCTCCATCATCATTGTTTAATGAACTTAAAGAATTATTTTTTAAATGTGAGTTTTTGAAAAAACTTTGTAAGGATTCTAAGGTTTCTTTGATACCTTTCCTCATTCTTGCACTTCTAGATCTACCAAAGAATGTTAGAAGACAACATATTCCAAAATAAATCTCAATCCTCTTTAAGCCCATCAATATGACTAGTAATAATTTCTAGAATATTCACATTCAAAGGATAACTAATACCAAACATGTTCCATATTTATTAAGCAAACATACAATAAAAAAAAGATATGTTTGCTAGTTTTAGGAAGGCTACAAAGGCTACAAACATCATTCATATGACCATCTTTTCTAATAGAGAGTCTGTCAAGTAGAGCCAACCACTTAAAACATCTAATTTTAGGTTGAACAACACCTTTCCAGAGGATATCAAAATACTTCTTCCAAGACATAACATCAAGGGAGGAATACTAGATAGCATTGACATGATCAATAATATTTTCATTATGCCCGATGATTTTATAGATATTCTTGGCTTTGAGATTAGCCATAATGACCCCATCTGGCCATTTACATTTTAATTATCTATGAGAGTCTACATGACAATCAATGGGCAGATTCTTGATAGGCTTGACAATCATGTTATAATTTTTCTTATGGGAAACCATAATGTTAAATCTACTCCTAAGCTCATCCCAATTGATGAGCTTATCATGTTCCAAAAGATCAGCTAACTGGGAGATCCCCATTTTAGACCACAACCTAGCAGAACATCCTTGGGAGAGGGCTAGGGGTTTACTAGCCTGGTGTAGGTTCCACCAAATGGATCTTTAACTATATAAATTCTTAGCATCATGGAACCTTTTTTGGTGATGAATTTCTTGACATGGTCCTAGGCTCTCCATATGGATGTCAAAACAAAAAAGCCTTGAAAAATGGCCAGGAAATTTCTAGCAATTAAATCACAAAAGGGGAGATTTCTCCAATCTTTTTCTTTTTTACGAAAACCTTTTTCAATATTATACCTAATCAACACTTTTCATGTAGTGTTCCCATCCATAGAGTGAAAGATTCATTTGGAAGATAGAGAAATACCTTGAGTTTTAAGGTCTTTAATCCCTAACCCCCCAAGGAGTTTATTAGTATGACACTAGTCCCATTTGACTGAATGCATTTAGAGAAAATTCCTAATGACCTTTTGGATTTGCAAAATTTGGTATTTACTAAACATCCAAGTAGAGGAATAATATATGCTATATGAGGACAACATCTTTTGACAGACTTGAATTTTGCTAGCTAGAGATAAAGATCTGTTATGCCATTTATTCAACTTCTTATTAATTTTATCTTTGATTGAGGACCACATGACTTTGAGGGAAGGCTCAATAGAGAAGGGGATGCCTAATTATTTAACAATTTTATGAGGTCCACCCATTGGAAGTTGTACTAATTGAACCAAACTGAAGGTTTCTCTTCCCATCCAAGGCAAATGGATTTGGACTAGGATATATGAGCACTAGAGATATAATAGAACATATTGAGATTGGTTTGTAATGCTTCAAAATTATTGGCCCTAATTTCAAAAAATATGGCAGTATCATTAGCAAACAAATAGTTGATAAGCTCGCCATTGTTGGGGCAATAAAGGCCTCTAACATCACGAGGTAGTGACTTTTCTCTAAGGATATAGTAGAGGGCTTTTGAAGCTATGAAGAAAAGAGTAGGAGCCAAAGGATAACCTCGTCTGATGGATCAACCAAGGGATAAGGGATTGGAAAGAGAACCATTGACCTCCACTTGAGTAGAGGCTTCATTAAGCTTAATAGGAACTGAGTTATAGAAGTAGCTAGGAAACCAAAGGTTTTAAGCATCATGGGGATAAATTTCCATTCAACCCTATCATAGGCTTTTTCGAAGTCAAGGAGTAATATCACAAAGTTTTGGTGAGAGTAGTTCACCCAATCCATGGCTTCCCAACTGGTGATTAAGTTTTCCAAAATATATCTACCTTTCATAAATCTAGTTTGAGTAGTTGAGATAATTTTAGGCAAGATATTCATAAGCCTTAGGCCTAGGATCTTGGCCAAAATCTTAAAGGAGACATTGAGGAGGGTAATAGGACTCCAATTTTTGATAAGAGCTTTATCCCCATCCTTGGGAAGAAGTTTAATGATTCCACTATTTATATCAGGGCCAAGAGAACCATTAGCAAGAGCTTCCAAGTAGATTTCTTGTAAACCCTTACAGATCCAATTGATGTTGGCTTTATAAATTTCCATAGGGAGACCATCATGGCCAGGGGCCTTGTCATTATTGAGAGACTTGATAGCTTTTTCCACCTCATCTAGAGATATATCCTTAGGTAAGATAACTATATCACCACTGTCCAACTTATTGGGATAAGAAGTTTACACTTGTTCCTCAGGTCAATGGCCTCTTTAGAGTCCTCAAAAGTGAAGAGACTCCTATAGTAGTTGATGAAGGCTTGTTTAATGATAATAGGGTTTGAAGTATCATGGTTGTTAGTTAAGATGTTATCAATGGACTACTTGGAGTGATCATGCTTTAAAAGATTGAAGAAGAACTTAGAACCATGGTCCCCATTCTAGATCCAATGGGTGTGAGATCTAATCTTAGCACCATAGATCTTTATTTGTTGATGTTTCCTTAGGGCATCTTTAGCATAAATTAGATGGGAGACAAGGTTAATATTGGAGGAATCATTCTAAACGTTACTCTCAACCTCTTGGAGATCAAAGGAAAGATGTTTCTCAATGAACCTATAATCCTTGGCTTTCTTTTGACCATTGGTTTTGAGAAGGCATTGCCAAGCTGGGAGATTCACCTTCCATCTATCAATCTTGGAACAATTAGGGGCATTAATTTTATCGATATTGCAAATAATTTGAATGGTAGAAATTACATTTTCATCATGAAGGAGGTTAGTATTCAATATGAATTTGGAGTTGAGCATTCTAGGGTGAATAGGGGTGAAATTAAGATTGACACAAGTAGAAATAGGATGATGATCAGATAGGGTAGTGGTCATAACAAGGACAATGTTATTTTGGTTATTAGGGAGGAAAGAGAAGACATTCTACTACCATCAAATTGGTCAAGCCTGGAATAAATCTAGGAGGTGCTCTGTTGGAAGTTACACTAGGTGTGCCATATCATAGGGTTAGTGATCTTACTACCAGCTAAAGGGTCAAAAAGATTCTTAGTGTTAATCAACATGTTTGAGTGAACCCTTTCATTGTCTTTCTACATGAATAGATTACCTCCAGATTTGTCTTGTTGGGACTCCATCATATTAAAGTCTCCTCCAAAAATCTAGGAGATGTTAAGGAGGGTAGCCAACTAGTCCCAAAGGTTAGCTCTCTCCTTAGAGTCGTTAGGGGCATAATCAAAGAAAATGCCAAAAATGAACTATTATTATTATTAATGATCTAGACAACTCTCTAGCAGGGTGAGGTATAGTTCCCCCAATTGGAACTGATGAGAAGAGCAATTACACCTTTGCCTCTATTATGCTTAGTGTAGAATTTGACTCCATTATTCTAGATAAAGTTAAGATTGGTTTTAAGCATGAAACTAATGGCTTTAACTTCTTGCAACATGAGAAAATCCATAAAGCTGAAAGTATTGAGAAAAATCTTAATAACAAATTTCCTATCTAGGGACTCAAGACCCCTCACATTCCAAGAAATACAATTCATGAGGAAACATTAGAGGGGGTCGGGCATGTTGCACCAGCTTCATTAGCTGAGGGCGTAGATTTATTAGAACTATTCCCATTTTCTTACAAGATGCTTTATTATTGGGTCCTAGAGGCCTTCCCCTATGTTTCAAACCAAGGGTGTTAGTTTTAGAATCGTCTTCATTCTCAAATTGGGAGTCCACTTCCATCAAGGGCATACACAAGAAATTGTTAACAGTATGGATAATCTCTAGGGAATGATCATCACTTAGTTCTTTAAAGACCTTTGATAGGATCTTTCGAGGTGATCTTGATGAAATATGCAAGCTAGAGTTGTAAGAGCAAATGACAGGGGGACAAGGAGGATTATCACTAATAAACTCAACCATAGGAGAGATAACATGAGTACTTTAGGGAAGGGGATTTTAAGAAAAAGTGGGGTTCAATAGTCTTGATAGTTCATTGGTAGTGACCTTTCTCCTCATTTTCTTATTGACAGTCTAGAAACCATCATTCATGTTCACAACATCAAAAGCTATATTCAAAGAGGGGAAAGAGGCTTGAGTGGCACGGGAAGCAAGAGAGGCAAAGACTAGAGTAGGAGTTTTTTTGGAGGTCATTTCCTCCTATGTGTTATTTCTAATGGAAGGAACCATATTAGGATTGGCCAGATTAGTGGGTGGTGGATTTTTAACAGGTTTCATGCTCTTCTTAATTATAGGGAAATCTTTTTAAAGATGGCCCTCTTTCTGACATAGAAAGAAAGTATTTAGACCTCCCAAAATTTAAATAGGGCTCTCAAAAGTTTCCTCCATGATGTTGATGGAGATATTAGTAGGGATTTCCTTCCATGGTTGTAGAGAAATTAGAACTCTGGCATCCATATGCAACACTAGCCTAATGATGTGATCCATTTAGATGATTTTTCTTGATAGTTCAAGCAACTGATGTAAAAACCTCCATAAAAAAAGGAGGGACATTTTTAATCAGTATCCATCTAGGGGTTGCTCTTGCACAACCTCAGGAGACCAAACCAGTGCTCAGAAGGAAGTGGATCCAATGGTCCAATACTATTATTTCAAGACTTCGGCTTGAGATTCACTATTAATAAAGAAAATAACTAATAAACCCTTCTAAATTCATTGGCAAAAGGAAATGTGAAAACCCATTTTAAGGTTCCAAAAATTGAAACCAATCATCAAGAAATTTTCAAGGAAGGCATTTATCCAGTTAAACAACCAAAAAGAAAACAACAATATTCTTTAATCTATCATTCTCCTCACCAATCTCAACAAGCATCACAAGGTTAGGAGTGATAGAGAAAGGGGTTGAAGGAACCATAGCACACTTACTAGGAATGACAACATCACTCATAACAAAAAAAGCTAAATTTAGCCTTTGCATCCACCACACCAGCAACATTGGTGACAACTTTACAAAATGTTTTAGGTTTAACAGTAGGATTAGGTTTGATAACATAGTTGCCCTTAAGACTGGCATCCTTTGGCTCAGAGACATAGGGAGAGGGAGGAACAACCTCTACCGAATGACATAAAGTGGGAGAAAAAAAACCATGCATTTTAATCGAATTAAAGAGGGATTTCAAAATGACTACACTTGGATCGCCATGGTGATCAAAGACTATCGCTCACCCTCTCGGTTGATCATGTCAGTAGAAGTCACCATAGCAAAGAGAGAAACCCTAATGCAAGTAACTAGTCTTTTTCACAATTTTCATAATCACTCAAATCAAACCTAAAACTTTTTCACCTAACATTATATTTTCCAAAATTATAGAAATTTCAGTTTTGAGATGTTGTGTTATGAAGTTAGATAGTACTATTTTAGTAACTAGTTTAAACTTAGGTAATTTAAGTGTTTTTTTTTTTTGGAAAGTACATTTATAGTAATTGAATTTAAAAAAAAATTATATTAGAAACATGTATTTTAAAAATTCAATAAAAAAAGTCTTCCAAAATCCTTAAGGTTTTTTAAAGAATATATAATGGAAATTTTTGTTTGAAAAAAATAAAATAATTTAGAAAACTAATATTAATTTTTTAACTTAATTATTTATAAAAAATAAAACTTAAACATAAACTCTTAATATAAAAATTGCAAATAGAATATATATATAAGCTAGTTATAAGACTCGTTTCTTAGAAAGCTTGAGTCCCTGCCTTGTGCTAGTGGTGAATCATAAGTAGAAATGAAAATAGAGCACCATATTTTTATTTTTCTTAGTTTGAGTGAGGCTACTTCCCCATTTTCTTATGATTGAGCTGATTGTAAGGAAAAAGAGCATTCATCCTCTTAAAATTTGAATCACTTTCAAAATAGGTTTCAAATGCAGGTCTGTATCTTTAGACCTTAGTATTAAAAAATAAACCAAATCATAATATCAAAAATGTTTAGGATCTTCTTAAACTATCAATATAGAGATTAATTGTCAACATATAGATCAATTATGTAATATTATCTAATATTGAACCAAGCAAAATAGTAAGGTCCTAATCTATCCAATCCCATAAAATGGCATTAATTCTATTCTATATTATTAAACATAATAATAACAATATTAGTGCACACATCTCTTTTTGAATTTTCAATCATTAGAATATTTGTTTGCTAAGTCTTATTTAACTATTTTATTTTATGAGTGCAAAAATATTGGTTAAAAGTTTAATAGAACAATATGAGATAAACGTGTCAAAACATCTATTAACAATGCAATTTTAATCAATTATGCTAGTATAAATAATAATATCTTAGTTACAATATTTTTTGAAAAAAGTAATATTAATGTCTATAAGTGATTATATGGATGCCAATTTATAAAATTTAAAATTTAAAATTTATTAAAAGAAATTGATAAAAAGTTTAATAAAAGAATATAAGATAAACTCAAATTTAAAAATATTTTGTAACTATTATTTTTCTTTCATAATATAATTTTGATTCAATTATAATTTTGTTTTAAAATTTTCAGTTTAGGTTAAAAATTGCATATTACTAGAAAATAATTTAAACATTTTCAGGGCTTATGCGTGGGGGTTGTCCACAGGTCACAACCATAATGAGGCATTGATATAGCACAAAACAAAAAAACAAATAATCCACAGAGAATCATGGTTCCTTTTAGGAAAACAAGCAAAATATCATTTTACATTTGTGCAGCTTAGGAAGGAAGCGTTTGCCTGGTACCCCAAAGTGGCCGATGATTTAAATTCCAAATTAATCACTAATTCTAATCCTATTCTCAAGCAACGAAGATAAATTCCATTGTCGACCTTTAATTTTGTAATTTAATTTTAGTTTGTTTCACGTTGCCCTCCACGTAATAGTTTGAAAATTAATCGATTCTAAATTTATTTATTTCACTTGTAATTCTAAAGTAAAATTATAATGTTCTAATTTTTATTTTCAATATTTAATTAATTTTAAATGAACCTTTACTATTTTCGATATAGTAATCTTTTTTTTTTCTATACATATTTTATAAATATATTTTTATATTAAAAATTAATATTGATAACTGTATTATAAATATAATTATAATCAAAATTTGAAAAATTTAAGTTACTTATAATTTGGTTATTTTTAGATTTCATTGTATAAAATTCGATACATAAGAATTCATATAAAGTCTTATTCAAATATTACAAAATAAGAACAATAAAAATTGATCTATTATTATCAACAAATAATCTTTAAAACAAATAAATAATTAATTAGTCATTAATATGTAATTAAAATGCAAAAAGAGTAATGTAATATATAGATAAAGAAAAGAAGAGATATAGGAACTTAAAGATATGGAGAGAAAAAGATAGAGATGTATATGAAAAAAAAGATATAAAGAGAAAAGAAGATATAGACAGAAAAAGATAGAGATGTATATGAAAAAATAGATATAAAGAGGAAAGAAGATATAAACAAGAAGGAAGGACAAAATTAAATTTCAAGTCAATTTTATTATTTTGAGTATAAGAATGCTCCATTTATTTGTTCACTATAAAGGTCAAAGTCAAAGTCAATATGCAAAATGTCAATTATTAGCATTAATGAAATCTCAAGTCTTGAAAGTAGGAGATTATAAAGGTCTTCCTCATGAATACTACAATATTATTAAAAAGTGAAAGATAAAAGCACTAGCTATAATGCAGATTTTACATGTTGTAATTTTCTTTCAAGATTTATAAAATAAAAATTATAATGCAATATATTTAATATTGATATTTTTCAAATTTTAGCTAAAATGCAAGTAGATTTTACATGTAGTATTTTTCTTTCAAGATATATAAAATATAAATTATAATGTAATATATTTAATATTGATATATTCTGATTCTATAATAGACAATTTCCTAGTTGCTAGAAAAAAGAACTTAAATGTACTATTACTTTCAAAATTCAATTATGTTAAAATGGTGTCTCCATTAAATCAAAAAATATTACATCATCTTATCTCAAATGTTGACTAATAAAATGTATTGTATTTTAATTACCTATAAGTGACAACTAGTTATGGACATCCATTGCCTGTTTGAATAACTTCTAATTTTAACCTGCAAGGACAGATGTTGGAAAATGTTGTTAAATTTGGTTTTACACTCACCATATACATTTGTAGAACCAAATAAACATGGAATGTTTTGCAAATGTAAGGCAACATGATCACAAGTAGAGGACACTTTGCAAGCATTTCTAATTGCCCTTCCAATGTCCAATGCTTCATTTATTGATATGTAAAGACAATCTGGCATGGTGGGTAAATAGAAAGCATGCCCATACACGTGTCTATAAAAATGGATATGATTCTTTAAAAGCTTATTATTGGAGCATGTCAACTAGGTGTAACACCAAAAAATCAATTGCAATTGTGTAAGAATTGGCATGATGTAGCACAATCTTTGGGAGTTTCTTGAAAATTATTTGGAGTTCACACACACACACACACACACACACACACACACACACACACACACACACACTTAAAACAATCTATAGATGGCTTAAATAATTTTTCTAACATAGAGAACTAGTAATTTATCTTTTACTTTTTTATGGTAGTCCCTTCTAAATAGAAAATTAGTCGGTTACAATTTCCACTTACAAAATTTTAATTTTGTTACATTGCCTCATTTGTATTTTCCTTCTTTTATTATAATTAGACTAATTTATTGTATCAAAGATTAAAGTGTTTAAAATTTCTTATATTAATAGTTATTATTATACAAGTTTAAACTTTTAATTTTGTATTCTTTTATTATAAAAATGAAGCAATCTAATCACTTAAAAGTTAAAGGTTTAAGATTAATGAAGTAAGAATTTGTTCTTAATATTTTAAATTGAATTATATATATATATATATATATATATATATATTCTTAATAAAATATTTAATCTTGTAAATAAGAAGTTTTAAAGATACATATTTACAAATTGATGCAGGAGCATCCAGAGGTATAAGGGCAATCCTATGTCACCCAAAAAAATGTACTTAGACTTAGTTTCTGTTTCATATCTTTACATTTTTGGATACCCATTTGGGTCAAATAAAGGTTCCAACTCTCAAAGTTCCACTATCAGTGTGTTTGAAAATCCCGAAAAAATAGGAGCATGCAATTTGGCCATCATTTTGGTGACCTAGAAGGTGTGAATTGGCTAGATGAATGCAATTGTGATTTAGAGCATTCTAGAAAAAGAATCAGGTCAAAAGGCCCCACGGTTTGAAAGTTATTGCAGTTTTTCGGGTTTTGGAGGCCTCCTAAGAATGCTTCAAAGTGAGGTTTGGGGCATTAAATGACCTCGAAAAGGGTCAAAAAATGGGTGATAAGCAAACTATAGAGTGCTTCAAGAGCTTTTTGAAAATGTAAACGGTTCGTCAATCGGAGCTACGGTTCAAAAGTTATGCCTCCCGGAAGTTCGGTTACCGTTTCTGGATTCTTCTAGATTTGCACCGACTTCTAACGTAGCTTCTGGAACCTTCTATTTTGTTGGTGGATGCCTACTAGCACTTTCTAGAATGTACTCCTAGTCCTTAACCCTCCGGGGTCTATTTAAGGAGATTTTTGGCATTGTAAAAGGCAGTTCGGAGTGGGGTTTGAGAGGAGGTACTGAAAGGAGAAAGTATCTCCAGATTTATGCTATTGTAAGCCCTTAGGGCATGTCTTGAAGTTTATTTTTTCTGTACTGTTTGTACTAGCTTATTTTCTTAGTTAATATAATTTTCCCTTTCTGTTGTGTCCATTTTGTTCTTGGGTTGTGTCACCATCAAGTGGTATCATAGCTGGTTTTCCTGAGTGTGTAGACAGAGCACCGATTGTGAGGCAGTTTGCACCAGGACTGTGTGGTTGTGGGTTCGAGTTAGAAGATGCCTCCACAAAGAGAGCGTGGTGGAAGGGCTAGAGCTATTAATCCTGAGGAGGTTAGAGCCCTCTAAAGGCAGGTGCAGGCATTGCAAGAGGATCTTCGTAGAGGAGTAAATGTTGTCGCAGGTGACAATAGTGAGGATGACAATGAAGAAGAAGTAATAGGACCAGAAGGGGAGCTTGACGGGGAAGTTCTAAATCCTGTAGAGGAAAGGCTTTTTAGGGCCATTACTAAGTTTGGGAAAAGACCTACAATTGAAGTGGGAGTATTTTCAAGAAATCTGAAACCAGATGAGTTGATCGATTGGATCAATGAATTGGAAGAATACTTTGAGTATGAGGATATCAGGGACCCAGACAGGGTTAAGTTTGCAAAGGCCAAACTGAAAGGCCATACCAAAATCTGGTGGCAAGAGGTTCAATTGGAAAGAAACAAAAGAGGAAAGGAGAAGATCACAAGATGGGATCACATGGTGGACAAATTGAAGAAGCAGTTCATTCCTGTGGACTACGAGCTTGATTTGTTTAAGAAGATGCATGGCTTAAAGCAAGCAGGAAGATCAGTCCAAGAATATATAGAGGAGTTTTACTAACTCTTAATTAGAGTGGGGCATGCAGAAGCAAATAAGGAGAAGGTTGCTCATTATATCAGTGGGTCGTGACCTAGCATCCAGGAGGAATTAAGTCTGGTAAGAATGACTAGCGTTGAAGAGGCATGCCAGTTTGCCCTACGAGTTGAAGAGAAGCTGAATAAAATGTTTGAAGGAAGACAAAGAGGGCACGGTCAAGGAGGAAGTGGAAGCGGTAGATCATCTGGAGGCCGCAATGAAACCCAAAAGAAAAATGAAGATGTGGGTACTAGCAGGAACCAGAGGAATGAGGGTTTCAACTGCTCCCATGATCAAGACTTTGGAAATCAAAGAGGAAGAGGTAGAGGACGTGGACAAGGAAGAGGAGGCTTCCGTGGTACCTATTTCCATTGCAATGAAGAAGGTCATCGTGCCTTTGAATGCCCTCAAAGACAAGGGAGGACAGATAGGAGAGCTGAGGGACAAGCTAGGGTTGCTCATGTGGATGAGGATGCACAATCATCACAGTCAGAGGATGTAGAAAGAGGAGAGACCTTGGTAAATGAAAGAGTCCTACTAAGTGGTGAGAATGAACCAGGACAACGGAGGAGTTTGTTTTGTACCAGATGCAAGTGTGAGGATAAATGTTGTGACGTGATATTTGATGGTGGTAGCACTGATAACCTGGTATCAGAAGACATGGTCTCTAAGCTGAAGCTCAAGAGGGAGAAACATCCCCAACCCTATCAAATTTCTTGGGTAAAAGATTATCATAAGGTCCTGGTAAGTGAACAATGTTTAGTGAAATTCAAAATTGGGAGTTACCATGATGAAGTTCTTTGTGATGTTATTTTGATGGATGTTTGCCATCTATTTTTGGGTAGACCATGGCAGTTTGATAGACATGTAGTACATGATGGACATGCAAACACATACTCTCTGACAAAGGATGGAGTTCGCCACAAATTGAAGCCCATAAAAAAGGAAGGTGAAAAGGTATGTAGCAGTGCTAGGATTTCTCTTGTTGATGGAAGGAAGTTTTTAGATGGCATGAAACATCAGCATATGTGCTATGCTTTGATTCCTACGAAAGATAAAGAAGGTAGTAGTGAAATACCATTTGAAGTTTCAGATTTACTAGGGGAGTTTAGAGATATTATCTCTGATAATGTTCCAGATGGATTGCCACTAGTAAGGCAAATCAGTCATCAGATAGATCTGATTCCAGGAGCTAGTTTGCCTAACAAGGCTGCTCACAGGATGACTCCTACTGAAACAGAGGAGCTAAATAGACAAGTTCAGGAGTGTTTGAGGAAGGGCTTGATTCTAGAGATCCCGATTCCATGTGCACTACCTGTAGTACTCACACCAAAGAAGGATGGAGAGTGGAGGATGTGTACAGATTCTCGAGCTATAAATAGGATCACCATCAAGTACCGGTTTCCTTTGCCAAGGATGGATGATATTATGGACTACTTGAGTGGAGCTCAGTACCTCACAAAAGATCTGAAGAGTGGTTATCACCAGATATGGATTTGAGAAGGAGATGAGTGGAAATAAGCCTTCAAGACCAAGGAGGGTCTTTATGAGTGGTTAGTCATGCCCTTTGGATTGACGAACGCCCCAAGCACCTTCATGCGGCTCATGAATGAGGTACTTAAGAAGTTCTTGGGAAAATTTGTTATTGTCCTTTTGGATGATATTTTAATTTTCAGCAAGACTTTGGAAGAACATTTATTGCATATTCGTAGTGTCCTTGAAAGGCTAAGGGAAGAGAAACTGTTAATTAATCTGAAGAAGTGTGTCTTTGCAAAAAGGGAGTTAGTCTATTTGGGGTTTGTTATATCACTTGAAGGTCTCAAAATGGATCCAGAGAAGGTAAAAGCCATCTTGGAATGGCCTACTCCAAGGTCCGCTACTGAGGTAAGATCATTTCATGGTCTAGATAGTTTTTACAGGAAGTTTATTAAGAATTTAAGTGGCATATGTGCACCCCTAACTGATACAATAAGAGGGGATAGAAAAGAGTTCAAATGGACTGCAGCAGCTGCGAGAAGTTTTGAATTGCTAAAGAAGAAGGTAGCAGAATAGCCTGTGTTGGCACTTCCAGATTTTAGAAAGGTTTTCCAGGTGGATTGTGATGCTAGTGGCAGCGCTATTGGGGTTGTATTAAGCCAAGAAGGTAAGCCTATTGCATATTTTAGTGAAAAATTGAATGATGCAAAGAAGAAGTATTATGTTTATGATCAAGAGTTCTATGCAATAGTTCAAGCCTTAAAGAAATGGAGGCATTATTTATTGCCAAAGGAATTTGTTTTGTATACTGATCATCAAGCATTACAGTACCTAAATAGCCAAGGTAAATTGAATCAGAGGCATATGAAGTGGGTAGAATTCTTGCAGAGTTATACATTTGTGTTGAAGCATAGAAGTGGAAAATCTAACAGGGTTGCAGATGCACTAAGTAGGAGATAGTCACTGCTTACAGTAATGCAGGTTGAAGTAGTTGGGTTTGATGAACTCAAGAATTTGTACCCTAAGGATCCTAATTTTGCTGAAGCATGGAAAGCTTGTAAACAACCTGTTGCTGTAGATAGAACCAAGTGGTTAGACTATTTGATTCAGGATGGCATGTTGTTCAAAGGTAGTCAATTGTGCATTCCAAGGAGTTCCATGAGGGAAAATCTGATTAAGGAGAAACATAGTGGAGGGATTGCAAGACATTTTGGTCGAGATAAGACCATTGCCATTCTTAGAGAACATTATTTTTGGCCTCAAATTTCACAGGATGTGAAGAAGTTTGTACAGAGTTGCCAGGTTTGTCAAGTTGCTAAGGGGTTTAGTCACAATACTAGTCTATATCAGCCGCTGCCTGTTCCATCAAGGCCATGGGAGGACATAAGTATGGATTTTGTTCTTGGATTACCAAGGACACAAAGGGGTAATGACTCAGTATTCGTGGTGGTTGATAGGTTCTCGAAAATGGCACATTTCATTCCATGCCACAAAACTCATGATGCTGTCCATATTGCAGACTTGTTTTTCAAAGAGGTGGTAAGACTACATGGTCTTCCAAGGAGTATAGTTTCTGAAAGAGACACTAAATTTGGGGGGTATTTCTAGAGGACATTGTGAAAAAAGTTGAGAATAGACTTGAAATTCAGTTCCACGCATCACCCACAAACTGACGGTCAAACAGAAGTGGTAAACAGAAGTCTAGGCAATTTGCTGAGATGTTTAGTTGGGGATAAGCCCAAGGGATGGGATTTAATTCTACCACAGGCAGAGTTTTCTTATAATAACTCTATAAATAGGAGTATTGGAAAATCACCATTCCAAATTGTATATGGGAATAGCCCAAGGACTGCACCAGAGCTGAGGAAGATAGAACAAGGGGAGAGGACAAGTGCTGAAGCTGAGGAATTTGCTGAACATATCAAGTGTCTACATGAGGAGGTTTAGGCACACATAACCAAGATGAATCAAGAGTATAAAGCTAGGGCTGATCAAAGGAGAAGACATAAGGAATTCCAAGTAGGAGATTTAGTCATGGTGCACTTACGAAAAGAAAGATTTCTAGCCGGTACTTACAACAAGCTGAAAATGAAGAAATTTGGCCCTTGCAAAATTTTGAAGAAACATGACTCAGGAAATGCATATGAAGTGGAGCTGCCAGATGGTATTCACATTTCTCCCATTTTTAACATTGCAAATTTAATAGAGTATCACGATGATGGTGCAGATGATGAGCTATTGTTAGAGCCATGTCTAATTCCTGCTTCTAAGAAGGAGGAGATAGAAGACATTCTAGATCATCGTGTGGGTAGGAGTACCAGAAATAGGCAGTATGAAGAGTATTTGGTCAAATGGAGAGGACGACTGATCGAGGACTCAACTTGGATTTCAGCAGCTAAAGTTTCCCATTTGGGATTTCCTTTACCATCCATAAAGTGACAGGGTCACTTTTCAATCTACCCTGGGTGTCAGATGCAGGAGCATCCAGAGGTATAAGGGCAATCCTGTGTCACCCATAAAAATGTACTTAGACTTAGTTTCTGTTTCATGTCTTTACATTTTTGGATACCCATTTGGGTCAAATAAAGGTTCCAACTCTCACAGTTCCACTATCAGTGTGTTTGAAAATCTCGAAAAAATAGGAGCATGCAATTTGGCCATCATTTTGGTGACCTAGAAGGTGTGATTTGGCCAGATGAATGTAATTGTGATTTAGAGCATTCCAAAAAAAGAATCAGGTCAAAAGGCCCCACAATTTGAAAGTTATTGCAGTTTTTTGGGTTTTGGAGACCTCCTGAGAATGCTTCAAAGTGAGGTTTGGGGCATTAAATGACCTCAAAAAGGGTCAAAAAATGGGGGATGAGCAAAGCTTGTCCATAGGGCTATAGAGCGCTTCGAGAGCTTTTCGAAAATGTAAACGATTCGTCAATTGGAGCTACGGTTCAAAAGTTATGCCTCCTGAAAGTTCGGTTATCGTTTCTGGATTCTTCTAGATTTGCACCAACTTCTAAAGCAACTTCTAGAACCTTCTATTTTGTCGGTGGATGCCTACTACCACTTTCTAGAATGTAATCCTAGTCCTTAACCCTCCGGGGTCTATTTAAGGAGATTTTTGGCATTGTAAAAGGCAGTTCGGAGTGGAGTTTGGGAGGAGGTACTGAAAGGAGAAATTATCTCCAGATTTATGCTATTGTAAGCCCTTAGGGCATGTTTTGAAGTTTATTTTCTCTGTACTATTTGTATTAGCTTATTTTCTTAGTTAATATAATTTTCCCTTTCTGTTGTGTCCATTTTGTTATTGGGTTGTGTCCCCATCACAAATGGATTGTGGTAATCTAATGATATATTTAATCTTATCAAATAGTGCAATGTAGTTGTGTTGCAAAGGTTGTGTTCTACAAAATACAAACCCAAGTTAATTATTTCAATTAGTTTGAATGTTGTGAAATATGAAAGGGAAAATATCTAATTAAGTATATGATGTCTCTTGATATGTGTCTTATATATGCCATACTTGGCTTTTGGAGAATGTGTTTTTAATGTTGGTAGTCAACTAAATTGGTAATGTATCAATCTACATTTTATGATTCAAACACTTCTTTTTGGGCAGAGAATTGAGTTACATTATAGATGGATTGTTTTACCACAATAAAGGTAGGAACTTTGGCACTTAGGCCCCTTGGTTTGAAGGCATTCCCTATATGAAAGGGGAAAGGGGCGAGTAGAGCATTGCGATCAACTGTTCAGAAGGTCTAAAAGGTTAAATGACCATCAAAAACATCTTGGCCACTCATTTTTATTGGCATTTTTATATACCAACAAAAAAAATATGATCCCTTAAAGAGTTTATGTTTGGAGGGAATATGAAGTAACAATACTATTTTTCTATCAATGAAAGTGCGAGTCAAAAAACTTGCGACTAGCAATGAAAGGACACGTTGTAAGAAAATATTAAGAAAAGATAGGTAATATTTTAAAAGGGATTTCTGTTTTGTTTGAAAAGTGTATCTTTTTCTAAAACAAACATGGGATTGGTAGTTATTTGAATGTTGCAAGTCAACGCGATTTCCTTGCAATTGTGAGGGTGCAGTACTGACAGACACTTAATAGAGCTAGTTTTCACCAATAATTTATTAGAAAAACACTAACAAATTTTGTGGTTTTTCATATATATGAGTGCAATTTTTAACAAATGATCAATTTAATCTAAATTTTCTTAGTACATTTTATGATACAGTCTAGACAAACATCAATATGATTACATATATTTTTCTTTTAAGAATTATGGAGAAAAAAGTAAAGATTTTTTAAATAAATTTATCCAAAGAAATGTTGATTGATATCCACTAAAAATTTATTAAAATTTAATTTACTACATCCAAAATTATTTATATTTCTTTTATCTCCAATTTTTTCCTTTATAATTATTTTAAGAAATATTTTATGTGGTGTTTACTAAATATTATTTTAAAAAGTATATTGTCTTTATAATAATTTATTTATGTGTAGATGGTTGTCAAATTTAATCTAGAAAGATAAAAGTTAACATTAACAAACTCACACCATCCTACTTCACCCTTTCTACCATGTAGAAATGCCTATTGACATTAATCAAAAAGTGTAGATTGTAGTACTTAGTTTAAAATGAAATATTCAAATAAAGTAAATTGTTCAAAGAACTTATTATACATATATTATTTAATATGTGTCTATTAGTTTCAAAAATGTCAACAAATAACAATATTTTTAAGTTTATTAATAAGTTTCACATGTATTAATATGCAATAAATTTTTAGCTTTGAAAAAATTCTATTGAATGTTGCAAGATTTTTAGTACTATTTTAAAGCTGGTAACTTGGTAGTCTCATGAATTTAGTGACAAAGTTCACCTTAAAAGTTTAAGCTCTAATATTTGAAGATTTTGCAAGTCTCATGAAGAGTGTTTTAACACACACACACACACACACACACACACACATACATACATACACACACACACACACACACATATACATATATATGGATACATATGTATATGTATACATATACATATATATACATGTATATATGTATATATATATACATATGTATATATATATACATATATATACATGCATATATGTATATACATATATATATATATACATGCATATATGTATATACATATATATATGTATATATATATTTATATACATATATATACATATATATACATATTTATATACATATATATCGACATACATACACACATACATATATATACACATATATATACATACATATATATGTATATGTATTTATCTATGTATATATATGTGTACACACACACACTGTGAGGCCTCGCCCCAACCCTTCGTGGCCTTAGTTGTTACTTTATCTTTTTGTTACTCATGATTCGAGATGTCGAGACATTATCTGATGCTTAGAACATATTATATTATTTCTTGCTGTGTGATGATATTTTTAGATATTTGAGTTCCTCATTTAATATTTTATGCATATGTATGTTGTTGAAATCAGTAAATGTAGGATTGATATTTTGGTTTAGGATATTTTAATTTGTTAAGGATATAAGTAGGATGCAAGAAACCCTAATTTATGTATGTTTCAATTTATGTAAAGTTCTGATACGTATATATGTACATCTGATTTTTGGGGCTACTGATGTGTGCAATGAGTGTGTAGATATTTTTAGCTGAGGAAATTGACAGAGGAACATAACTGATCCCTATGTGCCTTTTGTGGAAACCTTGTTGTTCGTAATTCAAGTATTGTACTGTGAGATGTATGTATTTTATTGTTGTGATTAGTAAATGTTAATGTTTGTAACTATGTTCTGTTAGTGTCGCTTGACACTCGTGAATTGTTTGTGCTCCTCAGCATGCTAGTTAGGGTTAGCTGTGTAACCCATGGACCTAAGTCAATTTAAGTTAGTGTCAGTTTGCTAATTGGTTCTTAATCGAGGTTAGTCATCCCTAATCTGGATTAGTGCTTAATTTGCATTTTTGAGTTGTTAAATGGTCCTATTTTATTTCCTAGCTTTTGTTTGGCTCTAAACCTATTCCTAAGGCTTTAAATCATGAAATTATTATACCCAAAGGGTATGGGTATGGGTTAGGGGTCTTTTCCAACCCCTAAGCCCCTTTTATTGACTTTTGAGGTCACTCAAAAAGTCTCTTTTTGCCTTTGTGCGAAAATTGACCATGGTTATCTTGAGTTACCTCACCTCATCTCCACTTAGGGTTTAACCATAGTGTAGGTTGAGTTAGGAGTTTCTAGAATTGCTAGTGGGTGGAAGTAGTTATTGCTCCTCTTGGGTGGTTGAGTTGGAGGCCTATTTAGAGGCCCTTCTTGGACTTGTGGAGGTTGTTACCCAATCTCTACATTTAGAGAGGAGTTCTTGAAGGTTGAAGCAAGGAAAGGGAAACTCTACTCAACTTGTTCATTGCCATTACCTCTTTGTGAAGGTTGGATTTCTCATCTCCCTTGTTCAGATTTTATTCTTGTTTCATGCTTATGCTACCTTGTTGTTGTTTCAATGTTTGTATGTTTGTGGGTATGTTGGGAAGCTTTGAAAACCATGTTATTTTTGGAGGATTTCCTTTCATGTTTATGTTTGCAATTTTGAGATTTTTCTTGCATGGGTGTTTTGGTATTACTCACCTTTGGAGAGGGCAGAAGTGACCAATTTTGGGAAAGGTCTGTTTAGTCAGACTCCAACCAGTGTAGAGTCTCTTTCCAGGATGAGAAGAGGCAGAAAGGGTAGGGTGTTATGGGCCCCTACCTGTTAGCACAAACCTTGTATGATTTTGGTATGTTGAAATGGAAGAACAGAAGTTCTTGGTTTATAGCCCCGATTGGGCATCTGTTGGTGTTGCGCTTGACTTCTCTTGGTTGGAAGAACCCACCTTTCCCTAGTTTTGATTCATTGTGAATCCTATTGTGTAAACCATGTATGAATATGTATGTTTGATTGTCTCTTGGTTATGCTTGGTTGTCACCCAATCAGATTCTGTTCCCTCCATGGTTCTAGAAATGTGTTGTAGAAAGCATTATAAATCCCTTGATGAGGGTCATGAAGAAAATTTGATTAAATTGCTGAAATTTGGGATTGATATCCTATGTAAATATGTATTTTAAACTTTGTTGTAAATAGCAACGAAGCCGGGTTTTCTTCCTGGTTCTTTCTCGGCTGAGCCTTTGAATCAGGTTTGCGAATAAAAAAAATTGGTGTTTGAGTATATTTTGGTTATCATGTGATTTAATCGCAATTTAAATTTAGATGGATGCATATAAAAATAGGATGAATTTGATGTTGATTTAACTAGGCAAATTTTCAAGTTTTCTTGTACGTGGAAAATGAAAATTATGATCATGCATGTAGATTTAGTTTTCATGATTTTTAAATCAAACAAGTATTGCATTATTGAATAAAATGGATAATTCATATTCTTGGTATGTTAAGGTTGTAATTAGGCTTTATGGATTTTCATTTAAAATAAATTATTGACAAAGGTCGAATTATTCCAATTTAAGGCTTATAAGAGATCAAATGATTTTGGTATTAATGTTTTTAATCTATAAAAAAAAAAATACACCTTAAATATATATATTTATGCTTGCCTTTAAAATTCTATACTTAGAAAATTTCATCAAAAAATGAGTTGCAAGAGAGTAAAACTCTCTGCCTTTTGTATGAGAGACCAAATTTAAATGCTTTTGGGTGACAGAGAATATTTTGAGATTCCTTTATATTTTAAATATCATCATAGAATAAATATCATTTTAAAAAAATTATACATTTATAATTTAAATCATTATATAAAATAATATATAGCCTAAAATTTCTAAACATCCCATCTACCTATATAACTTTATGTAATTAATAACATTTCCTTCTACCCTTTTTGGGTGTAGCTCCTTGTACAGGGCTTGATAAGACTTTTGTTTTAAAACTGTCAAATGGTATTCTTGTTGGGTGATGTCACCCTTTCACCATCTCAACTTTGTGCAAGGAGAAAGCTTTCTTGGAAATCGATGGTCTTCTTTTACCTAATGTTTGGTTGGCATTTAAGTTTTCAAACATTCTCTCTTTTTTTTTTTCATTCTCCCTTTATTTTTTACCTTGATCACCACCTTAGGAATGGTCTGCGCACGTTGGGCAGAGTGTTGTCCTTGATGGCAGCGCTTGGGAAGTGCAGATGGGAAAGGAGGGGGTCAATTGGACAAGGAAGGAAGTTGGGGATCGCACCAAGCTTGGTTGGGAGGAGAGTTTTGTGGGGGCGGTTAGGTATGTGGTTGGGTTAGATATAAGTTATGGGAGTAGGGTAAGATGTGAGGGAGAGTTAGCATAGGTTAGATGTAGGTGTTAGTAGTTAGTTTAAAACTTATTTAAATAATTAATTAATTTAGGTTATGGAAGTTTGTTTTAGCTTTTCTATTGTAGGTTTTGTAAGTATAGTTATATTAGTTTAATGTATTTAAGTTTTTAAGTTAGTCTAATTTAAGTTAAATTAATTTCTTAATCTTTTTTTTGTTAGCCTTAACTTATGCAAGTCTTTTGTTTAGTTT
>CM053793.1:278962205-278977205 GCA_028749045.1 Cupressus sempervirens | reverse complement strand
CTATGTTGGACTAGTAATATGATTGTTACAGTTTAGGGTTCAAAAATTTGTAACATTGAGATCAAAATAGCTGACAAGTAGTAGAAACTCTCGCAAAAATTTGAGTGTGGTTAAGATGATCAATTACAACTCTTCTTAATATCTACTTGTATTTGTTAAGCATCTAGTACTCATTTATACACTACAGTAAATTTTTATTTGGCATACACTTCTTGTATGACTATTAATCAATGGTGATTTCATCCTATTCATCCAATGGATGCTTTTTGTATGCATCTGTAAATTATATATATATATATATATATATATATATATATATATATATATATATATATATATATATATATATATATATATATATATATATATATATATATATATATATATATATATATATATATATATATATATATATATACCAAAGGAATTGGTATAGATTCAAGGATTCATTAGAAATTTTATTATTTAACATTCAACAGAAGACTCAAATTTCATAGTAAACAAACTATTGTTATAATAAACTTGTAGGCCATTTCATCTTGGCTGGACCAGGCCATTGCAACATTTACTCTCCATTGCCTGGCTCCAAGATGCCTCTCCTACATGAGAACAAAGTCTTATAGGAAACTAAGAAAACATAGGATTGCAACTTAGAGAATTGGATGTGAAGATATTTTCAAAGTCATGTAACAAGGAAGATTAGGATCCCTTGGTTACCATTCTCATGGTGTTGACTTTATGACTATGAAATGGTTGAATATGATGTAGATCATGATTATTTAGAACACACTGTAAGTTCTTTTTGAATGAAATAATAATTCAAAAGATACTTTTTTAATTAGATATTTCTAATATTGTAGGTTGTTATACCAAACAAGCAATTGGAGGTAGCTTGAAGACAATCTAATCTACAATGTACCTATAAATCATTCTACAAAGGAAATTCAGTTTTGCAAAGTACTCAAATAAGAGTAAACAATGCCATCCATGAGAGATTTGATTATAATTTTTTAATGGTGTTAAGCTTTACATTAAGGCACACTGAATGAAACTTTACATCCAAGAAAAAAATACATTTGACTTGTTTGTGTTGAGATGATATAATTTACTAAAAATGGTATACTGATCTAACAAACCAAGTATGTGAGTATAAAAAAAATGCTATCTTGCCAAACTATTGTATGCATAAAAACATTATATGTATAACCATTCTGTGCTTGCTAATGTTAATTATTGGGCACAAATATTGTAGGCATGTTATGAAATAAGTTATTACTATGTTGAAATACAATGAAAGCGAGGGACTGACACAAACTAATTTTAAATAAATGATAATAACTATTCATACATTGAATAGGATAGTTTGCCTATTTGAACCGATATCAATGGGATGACTTGAATCATCTTTGTATTGTGTTGGAGATGATATCAACCACATAAAATGAAAATAATCTCCTCTATTTCAAGTAGTATTATTTTCAGTGTAATTATACATCCCTATAATTTAGAAAATAATAGAGATTTTTGAAAATGAAATAAAAAGATAGAATAATATTAAAAAATAGAAAATGTTGAAAGCATTAGAAGCAACTTACCTCAAGATTATGAGAAAATTACTTCATCCAAAAAGCCATTGGGTACTTAAACTGTTAAGGAAAACTTCAAATTCTATGTCACATGCAATACAAAGTTTTAATTTTAAATATCTAAAGGCTTCACATAACATCATTGAAATATTTAAATTTTAGAAGTATTGAAATGACTTACCTCAAGATTATGAGAAAATTACTTCATCCAAAAAGTCATTGGGTACTTAAACTATTAAGGAAAACTTCAAATTTTATGTCACATACATGTTAATACAAAGTTTTAATTTTAAATATCTAAAGCCTTCACATAAAATCATTGAAATATTTAAATTTTAGGAGTACTGAAACCTCACATAAAATTTTTAAAACTCAAACTTGTCAATTATTGTTGTTTTAATAAAATTAAAATCAATGTTGAGACTTACCAAATGCCAAGCCATGCTCAATTAAATTAATTTCTACAAAACAAGAGATAGAAAATGAAGAGGCTAGGAGTGTTTGTCTTAAAAGAATCCTAAAAAATCAATCCATGCAAATAATCTTCAATTTGATTGTGAGAGCCAATATAAAACATTTTAATATTAGTTGCAACAATCTTATGGGATGCGGTAGGAAGAAGAAGCAACCTAGTCAAAAGCTTACCTCCACAGCTTGAGAAGATGATGAATCTAGAGAGTGAGAGGATATTGCTTGCAATAGTGCTAATTTGATAATGCCTTAATTACCAAAACCATTTAGTAAGATCAAACCTATCTACCACCTATTCCTGCATTATGTGAAATGTGGAAGTGTAGGCAAGATGCCACTTGCCCTGGCGTCCAAAAGTGATAGACTAAAATATGAATATGAGATATGAAGAGATTCGATAGTGACATTTTTCATCAGATTGCAGTCCAAACTTGCAAAGGGTGAAAGCTCCTAAAGTAAAATATTACTTTTTGTAGTCCAACTTACACTTGGAAAGCCTTTGTTGCTTTTCTGCAAAGAAATTTTTATAACAATGTGTATACCTCCAAATGGTAGTTCCCCAAAATTTAGTATTTTTTTGGTTGAATTTTTTTTTAAACTACTAGAAAAATTTTAAATAACCAATCACAAAAAAGAATGCAATATTAAAAAATGTGACTTTAATATTATTTTCAACAAACACTATAGTTTAAATTACGTATTCAAATTTTTCGAGAAAAAAAAAGTGATAGACATAAGTCGGGTGAAAATTATAGTCTCTTTCCTATAAGGCAGGGACTAATAATTTTTTTTAAAGTCTAAACTTTCAAAATAGAAAATATGACTCTTGACTAGCTATAAAAATTAACTAGACAAGGATCAATAGATAAGACATAAGATAGGGACTAATAATAAAGAAAAATAATAATTCTTAAACACATAGCAATAAAGCTTATCAACATTTCACTATTGATGTAATAAGTGCCACGTAGTGGCATGTACTTGTCAGAGAATATATTGTAATAGAAATAGTAATTAAATATTATAATAATTAATCAATAGAATAAATATATAATAAAAAGATAGATATATGATAAAATTGTTATTGAAATAAGTATTTCAAATCAACTAATCTAATTTCAACATTAAAAAGTAGTTAAACAAATAATAGTTTTATAAATAATTTCAATGCTAGTAGAAAGCCAATCCCATTTGATAAAGAAAATAGACTATGAAATTGCTAATAAATTTGAATTGTTAGAAGATTCTACTAATTTTTAAATATAAAATAGCTAAAAAATAGCACTCTTAATTTTCCACTATTTCATTTGAGTTCACTCTTCTCTAAAAACTTATTGAAATTAAATAGAGAAACAATGTTTAAGTTTATTTGTTTCCTTCAATACATATTATTCTATTTTAGTTATAGAATTTGAAAAGTCTAAAAAAAACTATTTTAATAAAGAATTTTAAATTTATTTTTAAATTAACTTTACATATATTTTCCAATCAAACAACTTAAAAAGAACTAGATCCAAAATCTTAATTTTAGATGAAATATATGATTAATTTTGTAGGGAAACTCAGGTGTGGAAACAACTTCCTACACTAATCTCTTAAGGAAAGTATGGTGCAAATCCTTTTAAAATTTTTACACTTGTAAATTTGATATCATATAAACAACAATATTGCAGCCAACCATGCATACAGAAAATAGATAGAGAAAGAAACACATAACACAAAGATTTGTCGGTGGGAAAAAAACTTTCGGTAAAATAACCCCACCCCTTCAAAACCTGCACAATGTATTATCTTCAACACAAGGTTACAATACACTTGCAATGCAAGTTTAACAACAACAATAGAAGACTTCAATAGCACCTCAGTACCTGCACACTCTCCTCTTCCTTTTCAACATGCAATACTACTTTGATGAACATCTTAAGACCCAACAAATGCCCACAAATGAGTTGGGCATTTTTTATGGCTCAACCACCAAGAACCATGCACAATGCCACATGTACATGCAATACTAAGAAAAGGGAATCCACCCCTTGAATAGGCAATGACAGCTTGTCATAGAATCTACCAAAAATAGTGGTCACAAGAGAAGTGTAAGGGAATCCATCATACCAACCTATTTTTGGCATATTCTCTTACACACACCAACCACTCATTCTTGGGCACCCAAAAAAGGCCCCATGTCATAAGATTCTCTTACACCTATCATAACTCATTCCTTAAATAGCTCTTACGCATCATAGGAATCCATCATAACCTTTTCAGCCATGATCTCCTTCACACACTTCAAGATGCCGACACATGTAAGTGATCAACATGCCAACTAGACATGTACACTCACATTTACATATTATTTGCAAAAATACATTTACAAAAATAATAATAATAAGAATAGGAACTATACAATGTTGAGACACCTTATTCCTAACATTCTCCCACTTGTCGAACACCTTGTACGAGCAATAGGAACATAACAGGGATTAACTGCTATAGGCCAAAAGGCCCATAGACTCTGAAAACCATTTAAACTTCTCTGTGCCCACTGGTTTTGTCAATGCATCTACAACATTCTTTGCGGTAGCCACCTTCTCCAAATTTACCTTTCCATCTTCTACCATATCTCTCACAAAGCGAAACTGCACATCAATGTGCTTTGTTCTGGCATGAAAAGTTGGATTCTTTGCAAGGCAAATAGCACTCAGACTATCACATGAAATAGTAATCTTTCTTGCATCAACATCAATATCAGAACATAGTCTCCTAAGCTAAATGGATTCCTTACAAGCATGAGTAGTATCCATGTACTCAGCTTCTATAGTGGACAAAGCAACCACAGGTTGTCGCTTACTCATCCAACTGACAACACCACCAAACATAGTGAACACATAACCACTGGTGGATCTCCTAATGTCAATATCACTTGCCTAATTTGAATCCACAAATCCACGAATAAAAACTAAATGTAGAGCTCCATAAGAGTTACCATGATAACATATGGAGTAATCTGATGTACCCCTCAAATATCTAAATACTCGCTTAACTGCATCCCAATGTACCCATCCAGGATTAGCCATAAACTGGCTCAGAACTCCCACTGCTCTGGCAATGTATGGTCTAGTATACACCATAGCATACATAAGACTACCAACTGCACTAGCATAAGGTACTTTACTCATGTCCTCCATCTCATTAGGAGATTTTGGACAATCTTCTACAGATAACTTTGTTCCCACAGAAAAAGGAACACACAAAGGTTTACAATCTGCCATGCTGAACCTATCCAACACAGACTTCACATACTTACTCTAAATCCACCAATGTTTTTTGTTAGACCTATCTCTACTGATTTCCATACCCAAGATGTGCCTTACTGCCCCAAGATCTTTCATCTCAAACTGTGCTAACAACTAGTATTTAAAAATAGAAATCATACCCTTACCCTTCCCAAATAGCAACATATCATCAACATATAATGTAACAATAAGAAGGCAATCATCTTGAACTCTGAAATAAATACAATGATCTAATTTCGATCTTACAAATCCAATTGAGAACACAAAGGCATCAAAATTAAGGTAGCACATCCTAGGAGATTGCCTCAAACCATATAAAGACTTTTTTAGCTTGCAAACCCAAGATTCTTTACCTTTAACAATTTAGTGCTCAGGTTGTGACATATAAATCTCTTCCTCCAAATCACCATGAAGGAAAGCTATCTTCACATCCATCTATTCTATCTCTAAATCATATGATGCAGTGAGAGATAACAGAAATATAATGGATGTCAACTTTGCAATAGGATAGAATAATTAACCATAATCTATTCCCTCTACCTGTAAATACCCCTTTGCAACCAATCTAGCTTTGTACGTTTCAACACTGCCATCTGCACATAATTTCTTCTTGAACACCCATTCATAGCCAACAAATTTTCTCCCTTTAGGCAAAGGTACAAGGTCCCAAGTTTTGTTTTTCTCTAATGAAGCCATCTCATCATCAATAGCCTCAATATAGGAACCTACATCTTCCATGCCCAAAGCCTCTTTCACAAATCTAGGCTCATCAGTGTTAGTAATCAAAGCAAAAGCACAACTAGAATCTAACATAGAATAACCAAACCTTTCTGGTTGCTTTCTTTCTCTCATGGATCTCCTCAAGGGTTGTGGTTGAGGTTTTTCTTCCTCTTCTTCTGAACTATCAGAGCCACTAGAGCTCTCCTCATCATTAGACCCAACATGGTCCCTCTATTCAGTCTTCTCAGGGGTAGGAGGCAATTGAACAACATCTTTTTCTGTTTCTTTTTCATCTGGTTGTAGCACAATAGGAGAAGATGTTAGCTCTCTAAAAATAACATTTTTTCTATACAACACCTTACTAGTCACAAGATCCCAAAGCTTGTATCCTTTCACACTAGCACTGTACCCGATGAAAATACATGTAACAACTTTATTTTCCAACTTGGATCTTTTCTCCTTTGGAACATGTGCATAAGCTTCACAACCAAAAACATGAAGATGTCTAATTGAAGGCTTCTTACCAAACCACACCTCCATGGGTGTCTTATCAAAAAGGGTTAATGTAGGAGATCTGTTAACCAAATAGCAAGCAGTGGCCACAACTTCAGCCCAAAACCTTTGTTCTAAACCAGCTCCACTAAGCATACTCCTAGCCTTCTCCATTAGTGTCCTATTAATTCTTTTTGAAACTCCATTTTGTTGTGGCATATAAGGAGTTGTCTTCTACCTCTCGATGCCTTGTTCTTTATAGAACTATTCAAACTCTGCTAAGCAAAACTCACCACCATTGTCAGTTCTCACACACTTAATCTTCTTACTAGTCTGATTCTCTACAAGGGCTTTAAATTCCTTGAATCAACTAAAGATTTGTGTCTTACTTTTAAGGAAATAAATCCATGTCCTTCTATTGTAATCATCTATGAAAGATACAAAAAATATAGACTTGGAGATTGAAGGAACTTTTATAGGACCAAATACATCAGAATGAATAAGATCCAAGACATCAAAAGATTTGTGAGAACTAGAGTAAAATTGAACATGATTTTGTGTACCATAGATACAGTGTTCACAGAATTCGAACTTGAGATTGCAATCATTTAACCCCTCAACGAGATTTTTATTCTAAAAAAGGAATTAAATACTTAATATTGTTGTCAACATAATATAGTTTATCAATTCATTCCTAAAATAGTGCCGATGAAAATGAGTAATGGAACTCTTCATATTTTGAGAACCAGTTTCGATGAGAGGTCATGTGAAACGATGCACTTGAGTCAACCAACCACACATCATCAGATGCATGGGCTGCCAAAGCTACGATGAATGCATCGCCATCTTCTTGAGATCTTTCTGATGTTGAATCTGAACCTTTCTTGTTCTTCTTTGGCTCTTTGCAATCTTTAGGGAAGTCCCTAGGTTTATTACAGTTCCAACATTTTTCCTTGGACTTATTGGAAGTCTTTGACTTCCCACGAGATTTGGATCTACCCTTATTTTTAGACTTATTGTCATTTTTCTTCCCTCTTTTTGTGGATCTCCCACGAACAACAAGGACATCTTTTTTTGAAACAGAAGCCTTTCTTCACATCTCCTTTGATAGTAGTGAAGACACCACATCATCCATTTTGAAAGTGACTATTGTGCTTCCAAGAGCCATCACAAGAGGGTCCCATGAATCTGGTAAAGAACACAAAAGTGTGTAGCAATGATCCTCCTCCTCTAACTTGATACCAACTAATGTCAACTATGCAGCCAACATATTAAATGCATTTAAATGATCCATTAAGGATCCACCTTCCTCCATTCACAAAGGGTACAACTTCTTCCTCAAGAACAACTTGTTCACTAGAGATTTGGCCTGATACATAGACCCAAGTTGTGTCCACAAACTATATGCGATTTTCTTATCTAGAACATTCAGAAGAACTGCATCAATTAAATAGAGTCTTATGAGACCCTTAGCTTTATGGTCTTTGATATCCCAATCTTCTTGAGCTATAATTTTTGGTCTTGTAGCACTTGAAGTCGCTTCCCATAGGTCATGATATTCCAACATGTCTTCCATCTTGAGTTTCCACAACTCAAAATTAGTGCCATTAAATTTCTCCACCTCCATTCTTCCATATGATGAACTCACCATTTCAATCTGCAAATAAGATTTAGAATACTTTGCACAAGACTCCCACTCAACTTTAGATTAGCTCAAAAAACCCCACCCAACAACTACGATCAAAAGTTGATTAGGTTTTGATACCACTTGTAGGGAAACTCAGGTGCGGAAACAGCTTCCTACACTAATCTCTTAAGGAAAGTATGCTGCAAATCCTTTTAAAAATTTTACACTTGCAAATTCAATATCATATAAAAAACAATATTGCAGCCAACCATGCATAGAAAAAATAAATAGAGAAAGAAACACATAACACAAAGATTTGCTGGTGGGGAAAAACCTTTTGGTAAAAAAACTCCACCCCTTCAAAACTTGCACAATATATTATCTTCAACACAAGGTTACAATACACTTGCAATGCAAGTTTAACAGCAACAATAGAAGACTTCAGTAGCACCTCAGTACCTGCACACTCTCCTCTTCCTCTTCAACATGCAATACTACTTTTATGAACATCTTAAGAACCAACAAAATGCCCACAAAGGAGTTGGGCATTTTTCATGGCTCAACCACCAAGAACCATGCACAATGCCACATGTACATGCAATACTAAGAAAAGGGCATCC
This sequence comes from Cupressus sempervirens, assembly GCA_028749045.1. Lineage (NCBI taxonomy): Eukaryota > Viridiplantae > Streptophyta > Pinopsida > Cupressales > Cupressaceae > Cupressus > Cupressus sempervirens. The sequence continues at coordinate 278,968,396 of CM053793.1, read as the reverse complement.
ATCCCTTGAATAGGCAATGACAGCTTGTCATAGAATCTACCAAAATTAGTGGTCACAAGAGAAGTGTAAGGGAATTCGTCATACCAACCTATTTTTGGCATATTCTCTTTCACACACCAACCACTCATTCTTGGGTGCCCAAAAAAGGCCCCATGTCATAAGATGCTCTTACACCTGTCATAGCTCATTTCTTAAATAGCTCTTACACATCATAAGAATCCATCATAACCTTTTCATCCATGATCTCCTTCACACACTTCAAGATGCTGACACATGTAAGTGATCAACATGCCAACTAGACATGTACACTCACATTTACATATTATTTGCAAAAATACATTTACAAAACAAATAATAATAATAGGAATTATACAAGGTTGAGACACCTTATTCCTAACAAATTTCACTTTTACTTAAAAATAGATTTTCTTTTCTCTTACAAATATCAATATCTAAAGATTTATTTAAAAAATTACTTTTCATTTAATAATTTGTAATTATAAGATTTCTGGAATAATATTTGGATAGCAAAAATATTTTAGGTAAATATATAAAATTTCAATATAAAAATATTTGAGTAAGTTTCAATATATAATTCAATTTCTAAAATTTAGGATTGCTGTCATTTTGAAATTGTAAAATTTAGGATTGCAATCATTTAACCCCTCAACGAGATTTTTATTCTAAAAAAAGAATTAAATACTTAATATTGTTGTCAACATAATATAGTTTATCAATTCATTCCTAAAATCATGCTGATGAAAATGAGTAATGGAGCTATCTCCAAACAAAGGGTCTTATAAGACAAAATCAAAATAACCAATCACAGTGGTGAAAGATAATTTTTATTAGGATATATAAAATTCTTCAATAAATTAAAAAACTTTAGAAACATCTTAGCTACCTAAAAATTGTAATCTGTAATTGGTGCAAATTAATTGAAAAATTGGAGCAACTGAATGCAATATATTGCCTACTCATACCATACCAAAACAAATGTGCACCCCACTGTAAACTAGGAACCACAAAAGATGAGGGACATTGGATATTTCGTAGCCAGATGGTTCAAATTTTTATAGAAAGTAATAATTAGTGTTCGTAAGTCCCACACTAGATTTGAAACAACTTACAACAAGAGAGGAAGTAAACATTTTGAATGACATCTAAAAAATATTTAAATTTGATGAAAGGTAAGATAAATTAAGAGCTGGAAAGTTCTGTCAAAAAAATTATATGTGATATTATAGAAAAAAAACTTCTTAAGTCTGATGAGTTGTCGAAAATTGATAGAACACAAATTAATAGAGAAAAGTCTGGCCAGTATTGTGTAGAAAAATACCAGAAGAAATTATGACAAAATTCTTTGCATTACAACAAAATTTGAGGCAAACTTGTAGAAGAAAAAAATTAATTGAAAGAAATAACTTTATTAACATGATTATCTGCTAGAGTCAAAATATACTGTTGAATGAATGAAAATTGATGTGACCAGCTTTAGAAATTATTAAATTGTCTCTTGTTTACTACCTTTACTAAATATTGTTCTTTGACCTGTTGACCAAGATGCTCTTAAGAACAACACAACCATTGAAGAAGTCTCCTAATTATCACATGTCCAAATGGCCATCTCTTTGTGCTGCAATCTTGTATTAAATGATATAAATTTCTATCAGTTTGATACATAACTTTGTCTACATATACCTATGTTTGAGTATGATGAGTTCTTTGTTGATCTAAAGACATTTTTTACTTGGTGGCTGAAAATATCATCACACATATTTTTGGGGAGGACTTATAGTTTGTAATAGAAAACTCTTACTTTTATGAAGAAAAGAAAGATTTGAAAATTAAAAAAATATTGTATTCAGAAATTAAAAGAATGTTGGTAAATATATGATGTAACGTCAAATGATAAGATGAATGTTCAAGTCTAAATTCGTAATGAATGAAATTTAACATCTAAATTGTTAGTGGTAAATAAATAAAATAAGACATCTTTGGTTTGGTTTATATCAGTCTAATAAAATGCATATACACAAATCCAACTAGTCAAGACTTAATTATAGTTTTATTATGTTAAAAGAGTTATAAATATTTAAAATGTAAATAAATTTTCCCTTACATATAAAATCTTAATCCCTTCCATGGAGTTAAAAGGTATGCCATTTTAATTTTCTTTTAGATGATGAATTTTCTTCTTTGAGATTTTGAAACTCAAAATTTTAAACTTTTTTATTCTGATGTGAAGTGTAATATGACTAAATTTAAATCCTGATACTATCATCATGACTGTAAAGAATTCATTCCAATTAAATGTCTATGTTAGTAAGCCTCTATTTCAAAAATATAACTTAGCCCATTATCCTTTGACTGTTTCCATCACTCATTCTCTCTTGTTGATGATACATTTTGACTATTTCCATCACTTATTCTCTCTTTTTGATGATAGAATTCATTTTTTTAGGCATTTAGTTTGGAAAGCTAAAATCATCAATAAAGTTTTTGATGACTATTACAGTTTTCTTTATAATAAGTGATTCAATAGTTGGACGATTTACAATTACTAAGAGTTGGACAATTATCAAGTACAACCATAAGATTAACACAATGTAATACTTTGTGTATAATTGTATCATGTATCGTCATACTTTAAACTCATTTGACTGCAATTTCCATCGAAACTTGTTGACAAAAGATGTATTGTCAAATTCTTTTCAAAAAAATAAAAATTTTGCCCAACATTTGTCAAAACTTTGACGATCAACATTTTTCTTCAAAAGTCAGTTGAACCAATTTGTCATAATTTTGATAATCAATATTTTCTTTGAAATTCCTACAAACATGTTTGTTAGAATTTTTATAATTCACATTTTTATTAGAATTCTAGTGAACTTTAACAAACATTTCCAGAGTCATACTATAGGGACATTATCCAATATAACTATATCTAATTGAGTTTATTAAAGTCTTGAACTTTTACTCTCCATTTAATTTTGATCTATCAATTCAATCACATGAAGGATAACAACCTTTTTTTGAGTGAAATCTATTCCCACATTTGAAACAATAAAAATGTCTCTCCTCTATTACTATTTCTTTAACAAAAACCCCTTTTTCTTTTAACAAAAATCCAATTTTCTTTTTACAGATGCACATATTATATTCATTTGCACATATAATGTCAAATCGCACTCCAACCCATATTAATATATAGACTTATAAATAAGAAAAAATACCACTAAAGATAGGTATTGCCTTTGAGGATGGTAGGTTCAAATGTCAGTAAACAAACATCTTGTAAGAAAAAACTCTAGCCATCATACTTGCAATCAAAAACATAACATGAAAATCCTTAATCTATTTTCATAAAACATCCACAAGAAATGAGAATAGAGAGCAAGATTTGCTAGAAAAAAACTTCAGGAATTGATCAAAACAAAGAAGCACAAAGAGAAGCATCCCTCTTGACATGAGGGAAGACCATTGAAGAGCCACCACTTATTCGGGAGCGAAGGTGCCAAACATATGCAAAGTAGTAAAGGTGACAAAATCAAGTTAAAAGCAATTAGCATTCCTTCTAGGGATATACATGTAAAATAATTCTAGCCATTACTCATGGGGAAGTGTCTAGTCCAAAAATTCATTCAAAAAATATTTTATTATAATTCTTTTCTAGACTCATGTCTTATGAGAGGGGTCTTCCTTAAAAATAGTGTTGGAGCTACTTGAGCATTTTTAGGTATATTTTAAAATTGGCGACTCTATGAATTTTATTCTTAACTTTAGTTTAAATGTTTAGGTCCAAAATTTAATAAGCTCTCATTTTCTAAAATTTATATACTTGTGATTTTTTTTTGTTAAAATAATTAATTTCAAGAAAATCTAACATGTGATAGAAAATTATTCTTAGCTAGTGGAGACAATTTCGAACCCTGCCCTATTTTTGCCTGCTCAAATTTTATGATCTAATAAATAGTGTCTATTTTCTAAAAAGAGATTCCAATTAATTATGTAACCTTAAATAATAATTCTCATGGAACCTGTAGCTCCACAAAAATAGAGCTTAAACCCATCTCATGGTATCCCTACCTTATTATTAGACAATTTTATTTTATTTTTTAAAAGAAAAATAATTAAACCCCAAACAAAATTTTAAACAACCAATCAAAAAAGAAAAATATTCTTAAAGATTTCAAAATAAAAATTAAACAACAATTACGTTACAAATCATGTTTAATTTTTGGCAACCCATAATTTCTCATGCAAATTAATAACTAGCTTATATATATATATATATATATGTCACACCTATTTTCATTAAATCCTAAAGTCATTTTTGTTTGGGTTATGATTATGTACAAAGCTATGTCACCTTTCAGATTGACTTATTAGAATGACTAAATTTGAGTATTTCTATCTAATTTATTTATTTTCAAACATATGATTTTGACAAATTTACTCTAGCTGAGTTATATATGGTCTCACACATTTTCAATTGGAAATGTCTATTAAATGCATGTTTTATACTAGTTTGTATCTAATTACTAAAGAAATAAAATTATTTTAGAAAATAGACGTTTCAATAACTCTATTCAAAGTCGAGAATATTCTTATATAGAGTGTATTGTGTTTTAATTAGATATAGTATATAGTAATTAAAAAATTCTACAAGTATGTATTTTAACACTCAAGAAGATGTCAATTTCAAGAAAGAAAAAAATATTAAATCATATCAAAAATATTTAAAAATCATATGACATTCTAGAGGAGAGAGTCCTTTTCTAGAATCTGTAATTATTATTTTGGTTAGAATAGATTTATTTTTAAAAATGTGGTGGGAGATGAAAACTATCAATTTCATGTGAGTTGAAATTTGAATCGTTATAAAAGAGAAAATATAAGTCTAAAGACATTTTTTTATATTTTATTGTTCTAGCTATATATGTTATCTATAACATAAGTTGAGATCAAAGCGAAATGAGTTTATTTCCATATAGTTTTGTGGTGGGAACTAGAACCCTTATTTTTAGCAACTAAAAAGTTGTCTTTAAAAATTAGGAAAATATATCAATTCTTATTCAAAATAATTATTAAAAATTATAATCTTAAACTTCATCCATTTTTGTACATTTCATTAGTTTACTTTATTTTAAAATTCTAAATAATAATACCAGTTTTATGTCATTAAAGGTGAACAATTATACTTTTGTTAGCCTTTTCCATTGTAAAAGGGTGACATAGGTTTATGCTTTTACCTTACATCAAAATAGGTGCCTGGAGAAGGATTACTCCACACACACACACACACACACACACATGAAATGGCTATTACGAATGATGGAAGACATTTTAAATAAATCTTGATGGTAATAATTGTAACGCCTTGCCAAAGGATCCAAAAGAATTAACCTACAATTTTACTAAGTTTGTCAAACAATTTTTTTTAAATCATGAAAGATAAACAATTCATATAAAACACATAGTAGCGGAAGCAATAACATGCAATCACCTAAAGCATACATAACAAGTTACATTCCTTAAGGATCCCAAGACGTTGAGTCACATTTAATCTAACTAATACTAATTCTAACAACTAGCACATCCACATGAAAGAATAATGAAAAGTTCAAAATCCATTTTATGCATTTTTTTCCGAATGCCTCTTGGAAATTAAATTTGGAATGCTCAATCATCCACTGTACATGTCACAGGGTATGAAAAGCTTAAAAGAATATACATGTATATAAAAATAAAGATACATTATCCACATCAAATCCATGATACAAGTGCAATAAAGTAAATGAAACCAATAACATACATGATACATCCATCCATCAATAAAGATATAACAACCATCATAAAAGATAACCATCCATCATAAAACACATCTAACTAAGTGTGTGGTTCCTCCCAACCATCACTAGCATCATTAGACCATCATGGGCCCTAGCCATCACCTGTGCATAACATCCCAAACCACCTGTCATGCAAACACTATGAGGGCAAAAATACACAATAAATTTATTTATTTATTTTTTATAATTAAGATGCTCTAAGTTCGATAAGGTTGAGATCACATTGCATGAAAATATTCTCTTCATTACTTAAGTTACATATCTTGTAAAGGCATACATCATTAAAATTTGATGATCTTGTTATTAAAATAATATCGATGTTATTTCGTTTCATAT